>JAPMOR010025367.1:0-55038 GCA_026543865.1 Argiope aurantia
TTACTGTGTTCTTTTTATTTTAACTGCATGCCAAAATGATGCTTTTTATGCAGGTTAAAAGAAATAAAATATTCTAAAATATTTAAGCTAGGGGAAATATTTGGAACGCCTTCCAAAATACTAGCTCTGAGAAAGTGGTATCAACATTCCATTTATTTTCTTCGGATGTTTTTATTTTTCTTTTTTTACCAATCTTCTTTGAAAAAATTTAAACAGGAATTCTAATTCACCTTATAATCGACGCAAAAATATATAATGACATTTCATTTTTGGAAAATATTTGTATAACTGGCTTAAAATACACATGTTTTGCAAAAAGTGTAAAAACAGGCAAATACATCTTTTTTTCTTTATGCACTTGATACAAGTTATCATAATTTAAACTTTTATTTTAGTAGCTAAATTCATTCTCCTTTGTTTAAGATTTTATGGATAGATGGATGGATTTTATTTTTATTTAACAATGAAATTTCAGTACACAAAATGTAACCAATAATTTATTCAGCATCCACATTCATTAGGTTATTTAAATATTATAAAGAAAGCTAAGGTTTAACATAATTTTTTTATGACATTTATTTCCAAATAAAGTTAATATACATTTTTAAGGTCTTTGTTAATTTGTAGCATGAACATTCAAATCCAGAAAACGAAAGTACCGCTGCTTAGTTATGAAATTATTGTCTTGATTCAAATTAATTTCTACTCATTTTAAAGTTTCATAATAATATAATAGATTTCGACTTTCAATTTGCAACAAATGGATTCATTTCGCATTGCTTGTGTCATCGCAGAAAAAATTCGACAAAAACCTTGAAATAATTTTATAAAAGAATAATAAAAGCCCACCTTCCTAAACGTTATTGAAAAATAAATATATTTATTTATATTTGTTTCAAGTTTTTAGTCTTTAATTAATATAAACATTATTGAATATTAAAATCACTTTTCTTTTTCATTTCACCAATTTGCCTTCAGGGGCTCCCCTAGCAATTTATTAAACTTTAATTAAATTAATCAATTAACTGACGATAAAACTTAAAATAATGTATCATAATCAAAAATGCGTAAATGTTTAAACATTTGAAAATTCTAGAATATCAGAAAAATAAAAATAATAAAAAATGTCGAGCTTGAGCTTGAAAAGGAGAAATATTAAATATAAGTAATTAAAGAATTACTATACTAAAGAGATTTTTTTATATTTTAATTCTTTTTCTTACTCTATAATTTTTTAAAAATTTTGAATTTTTCACCATATAATCAAGGGATTGAAAAAAATAATTACAAAATTTCATCTTTACAAGCATATTACTATAAATATATTTAAAGGAAATGCTAATAAGTAGTAATTTTTACAGTATTCACCAATGAGTTTTGTCGAATAATAAGTCTTAAGAGACAAGCTGCTATTGGTTAACTTATGAGTGATTTTATTTATTTTAATACTGTTTCTGAAGAATTTAAGTAATTGTCTAAATCTTTCCAAATAATTTGTTATTATTTCTGATATTGTTTTAATGAAAATCAATTTTTTTTTCAGGGCATTCTTGTGATGTATGATGTTACCAACATGGATTCTTTTAATCACCTGTCATATTGGTTCCGGAATGTTGAAGAAGTAATTATGATATTATTAATGGTGATGATAATTAGTCTGAGCATTAATAATGTGGCTTCTAAGCTTCATTACAAGTTTTATAGCAACATACAGTTTTATTTCTTTTATTAATATAATTAACTTTTTTGAAATTATGTTTATCTCTCTGTAAACACGATACCTGTACTAAGTGTATGTTTATTGTCCTGTAAAACGCAACCAGTTGCAAATATGAAATTTAATAAGTGAAGCCCCTCCCCGCAGTTTTGTAAATTTCTATCAGATTTTGGACAGTTTCTATCAATGGAAAGTATTCTTTTTTGCTTTTTCATGTTCATGGGTGCATAATAATTGAAAAAAAAAACACAAATATCATGGTAAATTAAATTCAGCATAAATATTTGCTATAGATACATACAAGTCTGTGTCAAATTTAATATCTTGTAAGATTTAATTTAATAGAAGTTCAAAATGACGAACAAAAAGAAAGAATTGCTTTATTAAAAAAATAAGAATTTAAAAACATAATTAAAAAAATCAATGGAACAAAAAGCAGCTACAGTACAGTTACAATTACTGCCAACAATTTTAGATCTTAATAAAATTACATTTAAATATCTGCTTTTATAAATATTAACAAAATTATAACTAAATGTCTTTTATAAGTATTACAAAATTACAAATGTCTGCTTTTATCAGTATTAACAAAATTTGCCGATTGGTGATGGTTGCTATGGTGACGGTGATGATTGCCAGGTCCATCTCTCAGTGAAGATTCAACTCACCTGATCTATAATTTAGATGACCAGCTATTATTGGTCTGAATACTTACTAACTTTAAAATGTAACTATTTAGACAAATGAGTTTTGATACAAGGTCGTAACACCAACATCAATTTTGAGATCAAAACGATAAATATATTCTTAATCTTCACAAAACATGCCAAACTATTGGGTTGTTCGGAAAGTAATTTCGTTTTTTCCCGACAGAGGATTTAATTGTATTTTTTTGCACCCAACTTCACATTTAAGCCGTATAACTTTATATGCTTTGAGAGCTCATATAGCAAGGCTTGTGTGTGAAAGATTCCAATTAATTCTACGCAGTAGTTTTTGGTTGGTGCCGTTTTAAATATGGAGAGCGATAAGCAGCATTTTCGACATATCTTACTGTTTTACTACAGAAAGGGTAAAAATGCTGTTCAAGCCAGAAAGAAATGGACCGATGTGTATGGAGAAGGTGTGTTGACAGTACGCCAGTGCCAGAACTGGTTCGCTAAATTTTTTAGACGGTAAAACCTTCACCTCAAATGAGGAGGTCAAAAACCACCTCGATCAGTTTTTTGGCAGCAAAGACTAAAAATTTTATGAGCGTGGAATGATGCTACTACCAGAAAGATGGCAAAAGGTGTTGGCCAATATATAATTTAATAAAGTATTTTTTTATCATACGAAAACTGTCTTTCATTTCCACACAAAAAAAAAAAAAAAAAAAAAAAAAAAACGAAATTACTTTCCGAACAACCCAATATGCTATTCATAAGAAAACAGACGAGAAAATAGTTCCACTGTCTTATACGAGAACAATTAAATACCTTATTAACTATATCCTAAATGTAATCTTGAATTGAATTTATACAGAGAATGAGATGAGTGCTTCGTTTTTTATATTTTAGATGTTTCTATCGTAATTAAATTTTTGAAAAATTCTTATAACTGTTCCTATTTTTTTCAGAATGCATCGCCAGATGTTGTGAAAGTGTTAGTAGGAAACAAATGCGATAGTTCGAATCTACGAGTAGTTGATCAGGACCAAGGAAGAAAGGTAAGATTTTGAAATTATTTTGTGGCAATATATTTTGGCAAAGCTGCGGCATTTTTTTTTAATTTCTGTTAAAAATATGAGATAATTAAAATGACTTAGTGTTTATATTTTTTACTTTTTAAAATCATATATATCACTACGTTTTTTTTAAATTTATTCTTATTTAATACAAATCATTTACACAGTGTTTCATTATTTTTAAACATCAATAAATTAATTAGTTCACTTCAAATGACTTGTAAATTTATTTTCTTGACTTCTGCACCTTTCAAAATTCTATAATTAAAAAATTGTGAAATAAAAATGGAAAATTAAGTAATTATCGAATGGCACATCAGTTGAATATTAAAAATGGAATTCACTGAGCGATTTTTTCCTAACATTCATTTTTATATTTAGTTTTTTTTATTAAAAAAGAACAGCGATGTTCCATTTTTTCATTCATATATCTAAATTAATTTTCGATTTTAAATAAAAACATTTTACATATTTATTTGAAGTGGGATGATTGATATATTGACATCTGTTCATTCTTTTTGAAAATCAAGGAAAATGATCCTTAACAGACTCATATACAAGATATGCCATCCACACAGAATCGCCTTATTATAAAATTCAACAACTCGGCAACGGACATCGTTAAAAAAAATAAAACCAAAAATAAGTTGTTTTTTTTTTGTTTTTGTTTTTTTTTAAGCTGGAGAAATTTGGAATACAAAAGCTTCAAACTCCAACATTACCGACAGATGACACCGCCGTCACATTTTTACTTTAGTACTAAAATTGCCAATAGATAGCGCTGCATAGTGTCGTTAAAGACGAAACCTTTAATGTGACTGCGGTGTTTCTTACTAACAACAGTTTATAATCTTTTCTGCATTTTTTTTGGCTTTTTTTTATATACAATGTATAGAGATAGTATTGTAATTGTTAAAAAAAAATCAAATTTGTGATTTTAAGAAATCTCCATGCTTCAGACCTTCCAGAATTCGAAAAGTACATTTTTCTGTATTATGTCAGCCTGTGGGTCTATGGACACGATAACTCAAAAACTCTTTCAGCTAGACGGATGAAATTTGGTGCATAGAATTTAGATTAAATGAGTAGATATTTATTAAGATTTGAAGGAAATCCATTCAAAGGAAGTCTGTCAGTCTGGCTGTTTGAGTACAAGCACACCTTCGTAAAACAAGGCCTCACAACTTATTTGTGACGTCTCACGGGTAGGATGATTGGCTGCCATGAGCAGAATGCCGCTTTCTTCCTTAATGTTTTGGTATATTTTCAATTCACTTAAAAATAACTTATTATTAAGACATTTACCTTGCCTAAAATTCAAAATTATTTATTTTTTCCCTGTGTTAATAAAAGAAACGGCATGGTAGAAAATCTTAAGGTCTTCTATAGGTTATTGACCCTTTAATAAATAACATTCAAACTTCATTTAATAACATTTAAATCACAATGTAAATTTATTACATATATACATTGGGGTATTATTGTTACTTTTTCTTGTTTTAATGGAGATTTTCGTTTTTATTTAATTAAAAATCGTTTTGTTTTTTTCCCTGAAAATATTTTTTAAAGATTAAAATTAAATTAATCTAATAATTTTTAAAGCTTTTAATGATTTTTTTTATTGTAGTGACAAGTAATACATGTATTTTATAAGTTAACATAAAATTGCTTACTTCTCAAATTACTTATGAACTTTCAAATAAAATATTAATGTACTTAATATAAAATTTAAATTTTACACCAACTAATTCTGTTGATAAAAAAGAATTACTTTCACAGCTTGTTTTTTCACATTAAGAATTGTTTTCATTTAATATATTAGTAATTCATACAATTTAATGAACTAGCTTTTATTATATCTGATTTTACATTTCAATGCATTTATAATTAATTTCAATTTAATCTGTAGAAACAGTAAAAGAAAACACAAATAAAAAAAATCACACACTATTTGAATCATAACATTTTATTTACAGAGAGACAATAACAAATTACATTTTGTTTTCCAACTTTATTATAAATTTCACACAGACAAATGAAAATAATTATAATATTAAATAAAGTTAAAATACAAACTTACAAATTACTTCTAATTTGGAAGAAATTAATAATGAATGACTTACCTTAGGAGCTTGAAAAGTGCCTAGACAAATAAAAATTATTTTGTTTGCTTTTTGAATTATACTCCATGTATTTGATTTAAAGTTTTTAAATTTTAAAATTAAATTGGAAGAAGTGGTGATTTTTTCTATCTCCTCTCTTTTTGCTATATCTTTGAGACTGATATTTAAAGCTGCTTTTAAGTTTTCCCATTTTTTTATGTGTTGCCCTATCCAATGGAGTTTCTCTTCTTGCTTTTGATTCTGAGGAAAAGTATGAGGGTAAATTAGGGAAAATTGAAGGTACAGCATCAGGTACAAGCCAAGAAAAAAAGGAGAAATTCTTTAGATAAAAAAAATTAGTAATTTATTAAAACTTAAAATGAAAAACAGAATAGACATTTTCTTAATACCTAAACTAAAAGCTGACGTATGTTGGACAGTATTAAATAAAATCATATTGAGTATTAAATAATAAAATTTAAAATCAACAGAAACATTCATTCATCCAAAATAAATACTTAGTTCAATATTATGTTGGAATATCTATAGTAATTATTTATACTACCATTCAAGTAATACAATATTCTATATGAATTAATCAATTGATTTTACACAGTATGAAAAATGGATTTAAAAACAGTAATTTTTCATTACTTTTAAAAAATGTTTCAGATATTTTGTAAAAGTGCATTCATTTATAATTAAAGATTGTGTATAACTAATGATATTTAAAAATAATAATAAATATTAATTGTTTTATATATAATCTGATGATTTATGGTTAAACAAATAAAAACTACATTTTCTAAACCTATATGAGCATGCAATTCATATTGTTTTTCCAATTATATCTAACTTTTTTACATAATATTTTAGAATAAAATATAAGCTTAATCTGCTACAATCTATAGTCATGATATATATAATTAAAAATTAAGTTTTATTATTCATTAGATGATTTGAAACTTTTTTATAAGAGCATAATAACAATAAATCACTTAAGTACTTTGTAAGATTTTGGTGATAATTATTAAAAATTTCTAAAAAAAATTGCCTTTTACACTCTAGTGGTACTTAAATAAGTTCTCCTGTACTGGTATTAAACGCTTCTCTAAATGTTAAAAACTGATTTTCTTGAAAATGTTTAGCATAGACCTAAATGTTAGCAACAAATATTAGGCCTAAATCAGATTTTTAAAAAAAATATGTATGGAGTATAATTAAAAAGATACAAAAACAAAACATTTTAAATATTAGGAACAAATAAACAAAAGACCATGAGAAGTAACAATAAAACAAATAAGTTTTTTATTTAGCTCAAACAAACAATACCAAAGTAATTGGAAGCATAAGCAACTAAATGTAGAGCAAACAAAAATGACAGAAGATAAATGGAAGTTATACATAATTTTAAATGTTTCGCATTTCAAAAGAATTAATTAACTAAAAATTGTACAAAAAATCAAACTTACCTTACTATATTTAGTTGGTACGAAATCGTCCCGCTTTATTTCAGAGATCCGTGCTCTTCTAGTGTTTTCATCGTTTGAAAACGAAAATAAAGAAATATTGGAGCTATTTTTTGTGTAATTACTTTTACAATTGGGAACACAGCGCTCACTAGGCATCTTCATTACGATAAATTAAAATTAATATGCAAAAAGATCAGAAAACTTTCAAACAAAGCCAATAACACATTTCCCGTTCTTCACTACGATAACGACTATCGTTTTCTATAGAATTCATCCAACCTCATGACGTCACGGGCTGAAAGCGTTTAGAGTTGTGAGGCCTTGTATTACGAAGGTCGTGGTACAAGTGAACACGGTAATTTCGAAACATAAACTACTACATAGATAAAAAATTGATGCATAGGCTAAACAGCCAAAATGTCAATTAAGCTAAATCTGTTAAAAGGATGATCGCTTATAGATATGTACTTCCGCATAAGCGCAATTACTTAAACACAACAATTTAAATCTATGAAATGCGTCATGCGATCTTATTCGGACTGTAGTTGAAGCGTGCCATATTAGTACAAGATATTGTTTTGCGCAATGTTTTTAAAATCAAGTAACAATTTTGTAAGACATTTTGTGCTATTAGGGTACTTCTTCGCATGTTTAATTTGTAGCTTCTGAAACAGTTTTTTCATGGTTTTTATTCTTTCTATTTATATTTCCATTTTCATTTATTTAATTTCAATACAAGGCTCTTGTGAGATTCTTTGTAAGCTCTGCACCAAAATTGAATCTAGGGTAAACAAAAGTGAAAATTTATTCAATTTAACTTTTTGCTGTTTAAATAAATAATACTATGTATTAAACAATAATTACTCAATTGTCTTGGTATAAAAAAAGGATTATAATAATTAAAGGGAATTTCGCTTTTCATTCAAACTGTAAAATTAAAAAAAAATATTAATCATTGCTAATATCATTAACGTTTGTGCAAAAGATTATTATATATGAAATCCTTTTATCGTCTGAAGCTTTTAAATGACAATTAGAAAATCGATGGAACCAGACGATTTTTAAAAACCGTCGGCAGCTGATTTTTTCATAGTTATTTATTTATACTTATATATATTATTACTACAAATTTTGTACACAGTTAATAATGTCTAAGAAAGGTTTTAAAAAACATTTTAGAAAAATTAACAAAACAATTTATCTTTAGATAATAAAAAACAATAATAAATCAAATTAATAATTCTTCATAATATAAATCATTGCTTTAATCATTTGCTTTTAAAGTTTTCTCTTTGAATTTCGTTAATATGTTTTGACAATAGCACTTCGTATGCATTCTTGTTCTTTAACAGTGAAGAAATATACTTTGTTTATTCGTGGAAGCCTTACTTTCTTAGCCTGTTTTCCTTTACTTAAAAAAAATAAGAATAAGAAGTATGTATAAAAGTAAACGAGAAATTTTTAAACTGTTGACGTAGACTAGTTTCAAAATCTACATTATATAATAGAGGAATAACAAGTTTCTTTATTTCAAATTCGTTTGCGATAATTAAAAAAAATATTATTAATAATTGAAGAAAAGATTTCATAGAGATGAAATTGGTATCATTAAACAAGTTCACTTTAAATTTAAGTTGGTACAAAAATGTTTTGTCAGGAATTAAGTCCTCCGAAGTTATTATGGCATAAAAAGGTAAAATAAGGGTTAGTTTCTAATTAACTGAATACTTCGTTTATGTTCTTTAAAACGTTGACAGCATTTCTTCTCTTGTCTTATGTCATAATTGTGCAAATTTTGTAAAATTCAGCAATTATTTAAAAGAAAATGCTGAATTTATGCACACAGCCACAATGACTTTTGTTTATATTGAAATATTTAATGTTTGTTTTATTTTCAAAAAACGCAATTTCCTGGAGTCTTGCTTTGAAATATTAATCAAATCCGTGCAATTTTTTAAAAATAAATATTTTACTTCATGACAGAATATTAACTACCACAATATTAGAATGAAAATTCTATTTTCCTGTATAATAATAGTAAGTATTTCATTATAATGATATATGAATTAAACTATGCATAAATATTTTTATCAGAAGTTACGAAAATTTAAAAAAACAACAACGCCATACTTTTATTTATTTATTTTTAAATATCAAGTATCCATTTTGCTTCTAAAACAGATCTCGCACATCCGAATGCATAAAAGAAATATGTTATTCTTTATTAGAGTCATTTTTCAACTGAAAAATAGTCATTTTCTTCTGATAAGATGTAAAATAGATCAAGTTTTTATAAGAGTAATATTCCTTCAATAATGTTGCCGTCACAGAAGTACAAATTATAATGAAAATAGATGATAATAAAAGAAATAAACATTGAAACTCAAATAAGAACTGGCATAGTTAGAATTAAATCTAAAAGAGTTACAAAAATGTACACAATTTAAAGTAACAGCTTAGAGATTTTATTCTTTCATAAAAATGAAAAATAATGACGTCACAATCAATTATAAAAATTTCATGTGGGGATTTTCTTTTTCTTTAATATGAGTGATTTTCTTTGTTGTTGGATTTATTTACACCAGTCTAATTGATATATATATTTTTTCAGATTGCTGAAAGCTGTGACGTTCCCTTTTTTGAGTGCAGCTGTAAAGAGGGTATTAACATAGATGAAATTTTTATGACGGTTGCTCGAATGATTCGTGAACAAAGAGAACGACGAGTACGTTTTCCATTTTCTAGATTTAATTATTTATTCATTTTTTAATTAAAAAATAGAAAATTTTATTATTCTAATAGATGGTCTCTTTTACCAAGATATTTAATGATATGGTTTTTATTTCTTGTCTATTGATCGCGAATCATTGTTTAATTCTAGTTAAATATTTGTTATTGTAACATCTCTATCTCTCTCCATTAATTAAAAAGATAAAAGTATGTATCTATGTTTGTGCTCTTTAGGCCAGATTGTTTGTCCTAGTTTTAACAAACTTGGTGCATATGTACTTTAGAAGTTAAAAATGTGTATTTTCGAACTTTTTTTGAAATTTAAATTATAAATCAAGAGGAACAGTCGCATTTTCCAGCGATAATTGCAGCAAATATTATAGTCCTAAAATGATTTTTACTTTATTTTGAAATAAAATATTATCTATCCAATGGTACCAATTTTTTTGGGTATGCATTTTTTGCTTTTATGAATTTTATTAAAAAAGCTTTTGAGCATATATTTTATAACAATATAATTCAAGTAAAAATCAAATATCTTTAATTGTTGCCATTAATATTTCACCATGTCATCTACGCCATTGTAGATGATCAAGATATATATAAAGATTTGGCTTATTTTTCCTTACTCAGTGTGTTTTTAGTATAAAGTACGTTTTTAAAAAAGTTTGTAAATTTTTTTTGAACTTGCAATAAAGACTTATTTTAGAATCAATCCATGGTGAGATGTGCTTTAAAGTGCTTTCACTTCTAAATACTGCTGCTCTTTCCTCTGACCCAATGGGTGTATAAAGATATCAGCTAAATGAATATCAGCTAAGCATAATAAAATTTGATATTTAAAATGTCTTGTTATGGAAGTCTGTAAAATATACCTACAAAAATATTTCTTTGAAATTACTAGGCATTATTAATCCTGGCGAACCAGCAGGTTGCCAAAGAGAACTAATTCAAAATAATCGTATACACAAGTTTTGATAATAGTTTGATAAGTTTTGAATCAATCGCTTGCGAACCAACAGGTTGCCAAAGAGATCTAATGTAAAATAAAATAGATTGGCAAACGATTTTTTTCAATCGTATGCACAGGTTTTGATAATAGTTTGATAAGTTTTGAGCCAACAGATTGGCGAGCCAATGGGTTGCCAAAGATGATTAATGTAAAATAAAATAAATTCGCAGACGATATTTTTCTTTCCTTTTCTTTTTTGGGGGTTGGTGGGAGGAATCGTATTCTCAAATTGTGATAATAGTTTGATAACTTTTGAACCAATCAGTTGCTGAATCAACTGGTTGCCAAAGAAGTCTAATGTAAAATAAAATGGATTCGCAGAAGATTTTTTTGGTACCGTATGTGCAAGTCTTAATAATAGTTTTTGATAAGATTTGAACCAATCGGTTGCCAAAAAAATAAATGTAAAATAAAATAGATTTGCAGACGACTTTTTCAATCATATGCACAAGTTTTGATAATTAATTTTGTGTATTGTTTTACTAATCATTTAATGTCATTACTGTGGTGAGTAAGCTTATTCTTTCTCTTGCAGGCCAGCAAATTCGACGAGATCGAACGACTGCAGTGGGATAAAGCCCACTTGACTCAGCAAAAGCCACAAGATCCTTACAAATGCAGCTGCTGATCATTCCGCCTTATGTCTTCATACTGTAACAATAGGCTATGAGCTTTTACATTTATTTGAGAAAAAAAATGATATTCACACCGCAGAGCGCCGGAAACTCAAAAGACAGCAGTATTACACACGGAACAAAGCTGTGTTTTGGCCTTCATTTTGGGAATAATAGCTAGACCTTAATTTTTTTGGTACCATGAAAAGATGGATGTTATTTTGGTCTTCTAGTTGGGCTCGAATTCATCAGCATTTTCATGAAAAGTTTTTCTGTTATTCAGATTAATTTTTTTTTAAAAAAAGTTTGTCATTGCTTGGTGTTCATGTGATAATTTAATGTGATAGAAACACGTTAAGTTTGCTGCTGGGTATGGTAAACATGATACTGGAAGTGCAATGGAGTTTGACCCGGTGAAATATATGCTGGTTTAAATTGAGTTTTGTGAATCACTAATTAGTTTAATGCAATACTATGCAAATCCAAATATATGTAAATATTATTTGTAAATACTTCTGCAAAATATTGAGGAATTGGCAGCAGTTATATTGCAGAATTCTATTGCATGATATTTTCTATGTTTGTTATATGCTTTTTTTAAAGGATGTGCAATAGTATGCTTGTATTATTCAATAACTATATCATATTGCAAAATTATAAATTAATTGCTTTTTCAAAAAAGAAAAAGGTAGAATTTTTGCAAATTCCGAAATTACTTATGATTGCTATGCAGTTTGAATAATCTGGATTAACAGAACTCAAGATGAACAGTTTTTAAACTTGCCAATTATCCAGATTTAATTATTTAAATTTAATATTGCTCTAAAATTTCTCGAGTGGTATTGTAGTTGTCAAATCGTTTAATTGCGACGTGCATTCGAAATTATCTTGAATATGCAAGATTAGAACCATACTTTACTCTGAGTATGTCGTTTCATGTTGATGCAGATATTATGCCATTTAAATAATTTACATTTTTAGCATTAATCGATTAAAGATTTTGATAAATTGTAAAATATCTTGTTATTTTATTGAAAAAATTTTGAAAATGCAATTGATTTTTTTTATCATTTATTTACTTTTTTTATGTATCTATTCAGTTATCTGCTTTTTGTCAATCAGGCTATCAATTAAGTCTGATTAAAATTGAAAGTACGCTAATATACTCTTAATTCAAAATAAATTTTTTCAGGTAAGGCATATGTTCTAAATGAATGCAGTTCGTTGAAAATTGTCTTTAAGCCAAAACTTTTTGTACAAAAATATTAATCATTTTGAGAGAATTTGTAATCAATTGAATGCTTCACTATAAAATCTTGGATGTTTTGATTATAGCAAATCAGTTTTATAAAAAAAAATTTATTCAGCATGAAAAAATATTCTACAAATTTTAGAAAGAAAACTAAAGATTTCAAAGTCAAAAGAAATGTTTGTCATTAATGGTTGATTTACAATTATTGTAATCAAACCATTTGATTTACAATTATTGTATAAAGTTCGAAATGAATACTAATATAGACTTTTTTCTTTTTATAAAATTAAGGATATAACTCAGCTCATATTACTTTTTGAAAATATAATCTTAACTTTTAATTCCAGATTAAATGCTTATCATTTAACAACTAAGTACAAAAACAAACAAATTAGTATAAAAAAGAGCACAAAATTCTCGTAGAATAGTCGTGAAACGAAATTATTTTTCAAAAATTGCACTAGAAATTATTGTAAGTACTTAAAATATTAATATGCAAATTTGAAGAATTTAACTAATCCTTAAACTAATTATCACCGATGAAATTCATAAATTTTCGCTCGCTTTGTCAGCTGAAAAAAAAATGAAAGTTATTAAAACTTGAAGTGTAAAGAAAAATCAAAAGCACTATTCTCATTAATATTATTAGAAATGAAGTGACTTTTTTAAATATCTAGCAATTCCCTTTGTTTTCTTTTAAAGCTGCAACAAAAAGTGTCTAACATAAATATTATCATTAATATATACATATACCTATACCTGTTATCAGTTATGGTTATAAATATTATATTGCTGAAGTGAAAATAATCTGGCATATTTTGGTTTAGATTTTATTTTTATTAACACATTGATGATGAGATTCTTAATTGCTTCAATATTTTTTATGAACCAAAATAAAGTTATTTTTGAAAATCAGATAAAAATAATTAATCATTATTTCTTTTGCAAATTTATTATTCAGTAACTGAAGTTAAGGAATTTTTATATTATATATCTTTATAAAAATATATCATTATTATTGTATTAATTGAAATACATTTGTATATATTTGCTAAAAATTAATAAGAAACATTAAAATAGTAGTAGCGAGTTTTTAATTTAAAAAAAACTGGTTCTAATTGAATCTATATTGTTTGTCTGAATGCTTATCAAGAAAATTATCAGCCTTCTTTTTTTTTTAGTTTGTTTTTATCATTTGTTATCGTATTCGGCCTAGCAGATAAATATTATTTATTTCCAAAGGGTGAATCTTGTTGTAAATTTTAAAAAATGCAAGAAAAATTTAAAAGATAGAAAGATAATTTTTTTAATTTAAAGATTTTAATTGCTTGTAAACTTATAAAAATAATGTAAATATTTTTATAATACTTATTTTTTTAAATTTCCATCCTTATAATTGTATTCGTTTGCATTAACATAATCTGAAATTCTCTGACATATTTTTGCTGATTTGAATGCTAACACTTAATAAAAATGCAATAAATAAATATAAATCATTAATTAAAATTTCCGTTTGATGATTTAGAAACTAAAATTTAACTCTTTTCTTTTATACACAAAAATATTTCAGGATTTATTTCATAAAAAAAATTCAATACTCAAATGATTTACAAGTTGTCCCGGAAATCCATGTACAAACTTAAAAGGGAAGTTGAGAATACCTCTTAGAATCAAAATTGCACTGGCAAGCATACTTACAAATGCCATCCTAACAGATATTAAGACAGAGTAAACATATATATATTATAAACAGATATAAAGACATAGTAAGGATACAGTACAGAAAGCAATGCAAAACTCTTTATTATGCAAAAATAATAAAGTAGTAACTACAAAAATCGTAAGAAGTATACACAATTTCGATCATTGACATTGATACAACATAACATCCATGCTGCATTATTTGCCGAATATACGAGCCTTTCACAGAAATAATACCTACCAAATTGATTCATGATACCAGGAACGTGTCAGAAACTTCCCCAGACTCTTGACACTACTAAACAATAGCCTTCAAAACAAGGTAGAAAAAAAATCAACAGGAGATAAATCAGGTGAGAAAATGGGTCCCAATTCACCTATATCTAAATGATATATATAAAAATTCACATATGGAAATTACATAAGTTGGAACTGCATGAATGCTGTGAGGACAGGTCAATGTTAGAGACATTAAGACACTCATCGAATATTATTTGGTTTGAGTCTTCCCGGTACAATCGTTTAATAGCACGATTCCGAGTTCAGGTACGAATTGCATATGGTAATCTCAACGTTCATAAGATGTTTCATGTCGATCTCAGTACATGCCTGCAATGAGGATACTCGCGTATTCACATCTACGGTACCGTACATGTTTTAATCTCTTCACACTTGTACATGGATTTCCAACCCACCCTGTTTAAAACAAAGTGGAACTATTTCATCCGCATGCAAATATGCATGCATAGCATTTTCACTTCAATAAAGAGAAAAATTGAAAAATATTAAAATCAAACTATATATTTTCCCTCTGTGGCACAAATGTGTTAATAAAAATACTTATTTTAGAGTAGCACGGCGATTTAAAAAATTATAAAAAGATAATCAATATCCGAAAAATATAAATATATTCATATGCTTATTGGCAAATCAATTATATAATGCACTAGATATCCTTTATGTATTATATATTAGCTACTTATCAAAACTGGTGAAAGCAGGAATGAGCATCATTAGAGCATAAAAAAGATTCGGCGTTTTTAAGAGTAGCAACTGCACGACTCGAGTTGGTTTTTAGGCGTCAAAAAATTGTAAGTGGTGTAGATAAAATTGGTAATTATTGTACGTTGCATGCCAGCGAATTTTTCAATATTTACAAATTTGGTCCACATTATTTTACAATGATATTTTATAAATATTGTATACATGAATTTGCGTGTATGGTTGCAGCCGATTTGACTGTTACGTTTATTCTTGGAATTCTTTTGTTATACGCTATGGAAGTTCTGATTATGTCAACATTTAAGTAAAATAAACACAAAAATAAACTTTTGTTAGATACGATTAATGTGTGTTTTTGTCTTCATTTTACTCACTTAAGCCATTTAAAGTACAAAAAAAAAGCATGCCAGCATGCTAAGATAGGTGCATTTTTATCTAAAGTAAGGGTAGGTATATATATATACTCGTATACAAATGATCTTCCAGTGGAATCCAGTCTCAAACCTTCATTGTGCAAAGAATAGAGCTCAAACGTACAAGTTTAAAGAAGGACAAATAGCAAAAACATTTGGCACCAAAGATATTCATCATGATAAAATTCTCGTATAATCTGCTTATATTTATTAGTTAAAAAGTAATAGGGAAATGAAGATATTAAGTCTATATCATTCCCTCACTCTTTCAATTGGATGACACATCTACGAATTAATCCCCAGTGTTTAAGGGAAAGATGGACTCTTATTAGGCACTTTTGCGAATTATTCACTTAGCGTTATGAAATTTTTTATGTTTTAAATATAAACACTCCAATTTTTTTCTTAAAAAGCTTTTTAAAAGAAAGTATTTTATTTTCTTAAAAATTAAATGATATATAATTTTTAAAATATTCTTGGTGACTTAATTTTAAATTTTTTTTTTCTCCTTATTACCTAGTTTAAATGTAAACAAAATTGTGCATAATTTTGTTACTCCAATGAAATATTAATTTTTTAGAAATATTTTCATGTACGTTTACTGAATTTTTACAGAAATTTTATGTTTTTCTGAATTAAAATTAAATTTTACCTATCTAATAAAAATTCAAAATATAAAATACATACCCTATTTTCTTTTAATCTTTTACCGAAATCTTTATTATCAATTCTATTTAATTTCTTCAAAAATTAAGACATCTGTAACGTTTCAAAGATATTTATTTCCAAATACAATATAATTTAAAGAAAACTAATTAAAATGTACTTTTTTTCACTTTAGTCCCTTCATATATTTATTTTATTGAATAATACATCTTATAACATTATTTTAGTTGAATATAAACATATATTTTGGTGATGAAATGATAAAAGTAAAACTTCATATTTTCGTCCATTTTTATTTATTTCAAAGTCCACTGTCTCCTTAAATTACAATAATAAGTGTTCAAATTGCATGATAGAGTATCAGATTAAAATGATGATGATAATTGCATAGAAATGATGATTGCATGATAAGATAAAATGATGCTCCATAATTAGTTATAGTCATAATATTCAACTAGAAAAGTTACAAATCACGCTATAATTTATTCGGATAAATAAACATTTGGAGAGCTAGAAAACACTGCATTCCAGCAGTCTGTCCTTAAAATAAAAAAAAGATTGTAGCAGTTGCATTACTCTTATCTTCTCTTTTGGATACTAGATGGCGATACCTGATTTAGGCCATCCCATATGTCATCCCATAGTGCATTGCGATTGTAATTAGAATGAGATGTGATGCTGAACTGTGAAGCCGCGCTCGTGAATGTCTTGTCTTTGTGTTAGTGTATGTTTAAGTGTGTGAATGTGATTATTAAAGAAATGTTTCCAACAACATTCGTCCTGTTGCTTCCTGCGCAGATCATAATAATCTACATACCACCACAAGATCCATTTCCCATCCTTCTTAAGACAATAATTACAATTTTAAATTTGAATGTGATGATGATTTCAAATTAAATGTAATTTAGACAAAACATACAATGCTCTTGAATATCTTTTTTCAGGACAAAATTAAATCAGCTATAGCATACATATTATAAGAGTAAGAGTGTTTTTAAAGGGATTATAACTGTAAAGATGTCACAAGTAAAAGTTCTTATTTTGAATTGCCAATGTCGAGATATAAAAAACTAGTAATTTTAGCCATACAAACAAATCTAGACAAGTCCCAGTAGAACCAAATGCCAAATATTTTCTGATATAATAACAGCTATACTGGTCAAAATGTGCATACTAGAAAATTTTTCAATAAGAAATTTAATATAACATAAAAAAATTGATATATATTAGGAAATTATAAAGTTACCGCTATCTTTCTAGTAATAATAAAGATGTATGTATGCGTGTTGACTTTTTATTGCACAGGCTACTAAACTTATGTGTATTGAACGGGGCAAAGATTTATATTAGAAAGTAAAAATGCCCAACTTGGAGGAATATTTTTAAAATTTTAATCGCAGTTATTTAAAATTAATTAATCATATTTTATTTAAATTAAAAATTAATTTTTATATATGAAGATATTTTATATATTTTTTTCTCTTCCTTTTAGTTAATTAAAAATTAAGAAAGTTTAACGCTTTTCCTAGATAACTTTTGAAAAAAATTAAGCATAAAAATTTACTTACATATTTTTAAAATTCAAAAAAATTATTTTTTTCAATGATATCAATTTAATTGAAACATTTTTTTCTTTTGACTATTTTAAATTAATTTTTAAAAATATTTCTAAGCTTCTTTTACAGAAATATATTTCATTCTTGTAATGAAATTCGACGCGGTTTCATTGTTGCTATAAATATTTCATTCAGGATTGCTTTCCATTATTAATGATGAATACATAAAGTTAAAACTTATTATTCGATTAGGTGCTTTTGACGACCAGTTGGTCTCCCAGGTTCAATGATTACTAAAATTTCAATTAAGTGTTTCATATAGATGGTTCTTGATTTCTTCGACTACAATGTATTTTTAAATTTAAATTTTAGTAAACACGTGATACATATTATTTTCAAAACTTTACTTCATTTCTTTATTTGAGAATGCGTCTTCTCAATTTTCCGTCATCTCATATAAAATCCTAACTTTAATTTTGTAAAATGGAAGCGTTTAAACTTCAACAAATACAAAAATTTCCTGGATGAAACAAAATATTTTTATTTAAACTATATGAATATTGAGTAAATTCGTGCAGTCCACCACAGAATATTTTTCTTAATTTGTAATATAACTCATTAAACATTTCTCTGATCCAACAACGATTAAATTAAGAAAGCAATTATCACACAGTAAAAAGAATAATATACTTTCATATGTCCAAAATGTTGTAAATTCATTAAAAAGTGATAGTATTAAAAAATGGATGCACATTAAAAAGTTTTCACCATTGATTGATTCTGAAATTAAGCAAAATGAAATTTTGAAAATTTTATTGCTGCATGCTTTATAATGAAATCTACTCAATATGGGAAAATAAGCCGAATCCTCATATGTTGATTATCAACAAAGAACAAAATTTAAGCGGAATTAAACATAACTGATAATTCAATAAACTATTTGGTTGTCAAAGTGATAATTAAAATACGTTAAAATGAAACTAAATTAAGTATTTTTGTTGATCCGTACACCTAATTTCTAATCAAGAATTCTATGGGTGCCAATTTACCCTAGCCTGGCTCTTAAATTTGTTAACACACCAATGGCCCTGCTTATAAAAGGAAATCCTGTCCAAAGTTCCTGCTGCCTGTTAGCTCGTAGAAAGTTTGTTGATCATTTTCATGGAACAAAGAATAGATTCGTTGAAAATAATGACTATTTAATTTAAGTGACATACCTAAGGCAGTAATAAAATTCCAAGTTTGGATAAAACTAACAGACATTTTATCAATAAATTGAAAAGAAATATAAACATATAAAAAATGTAGGCATTTCCTAGTTTTTGAAGAATTCTTCAACACAAAGCGCTGGCTTCATAAATTGTGAAGGAATAACGTCGACAGCATGATTTGACTCTTCTGCATTTCGGAAAATGTCATCAGCGATAAAAGTTGTAGTAATATGGCGCAAGACGGAACAATCATGCTAGTAATCTTGTAATCGATTTCAATCAAGAAATTTCTAGTTCAAGCGCTAAATAAAAGAATCTTTTCTACCCTCGCCCCCCCCCCCCAATGCTTTGATAATCTATCTATATTAAATTTAAAGTTGAGAATAATTTAATATGTTACTAAATGAAGTTTTTGATACCAAAAACCTGCTGTTCTCTTTGGCATCCAACATATTAAGAAATACCCGGAAATTGCAACAAAATAGAGATCTGGTGAAAATAATAAACATTCCTTGGGACACTTCAATTTTAATTAAGAAAATTTTTTAGAGTATTTTCATTTAAAGGCAACGTCAAATTTAACATTCACTTGACACTCTTTTCTCATGAACTGTGTTGATATTTTGCTATGAAAGAGTATCAATGATAAAGCACATAATTTTGAACGCAGTCATAAGAAATGCAATAAATTACAATATGAAACGGAAATAGAAGTATTTCCAATTTACTGCTTTTCGACATTACCGCCATTCAATAAGGGGCATGTGCTCAAGCATTGGATCAGTTAGAAAATCCAAGCCTCGTAGAATGTCTTCGGCAACAAGTACGGTTGCTGTCTCACGATCCGTTGAGGTCATTGTCTGAATCAAGCTTCTCGCTATCATGGAACCTCTTCATGGATCCAAACAGTTCCAAACTGAAGGCATCCACTTTCCGAATGCTTTTCGGCAGGTCCTTCGAATAGTTTTATCCCTTTCGTATAAAACTGCAAATACTTGTTTTGGAAACTTTAGAGCACTCACTAAAGAGATCGGTCATATAATCCTCTGGTTTTTTTTTTTTTTTTTTTTTTTTTTTAACGAGGATGCTTATCGGCGGCAGAGATTTAAATGTGACGAGGACATCAAGCAGGGCGTAAGACATCGTCTCAACTCGGTGCTAGCGGCTATCTATTTGATTAGGGTTTTTTTAATGGATTCAGCGCAAGTACAAGTGATTCAACATGAATGTCAAGTGGTCTCCTTAAAACATTCTCGCATACTTTCTAATGATGTTGAGATCCCAGAGACCACTACACATAGCACTAGCTTATAATAATTACGAAATATTGACCTTCGGCTTGAATACAGCATTTTTATTGAATCTATCTCGTCAGTTTTGATTATTAATCCCTGGATGCTGTTAATAGTATCTGAAAATCAAATTTGTGTTTTATAAGCTTTTTCCAAATAGTTGAAAGAAACTGACACAAAATTACATTTGCAGTCGTAAAATACCAAACCAAATATGATATATGCTTTGAATTATCGCCTTTCATGTTTCTGATTGTACATATCGAAAGACGGTTAGCCCTTTGTTATATTTTGCTGACAATTTGTAAGATATCTACACTCTAGAACATTAAATCTGTATACAGACTTTTATTTATGCAGCTCTCTTCGTTTTTTAGTTATCTTTTTAACTTATATTAGAACAGACTGACTTACTCACAACTAATTTTGCTCAACATTTGACAGAAATCTGCAAATTCCGAATAAAGTCTGTTTACCAAATTTCATTCGAGTAACTCAAAGTATTTTTGAATTATCTTTGTCACAGACAGACAAACGAATATTTTCTAACTTTTTTTTTCAAACGCAGTGCGGTCTAAAACGTAAAGATTCTTTAAAATCTGGAGTTCGAATTTTTTGATGATTTCAGTAATTTTGCTGTATTACATATATTCGATGAAGTAAAAAAGTAGCAAATTGACAATAGTTTCATATTTGTTTATATTATCATTCTCCTCATTTTTTTATTATTATGTTTAACATATGTATTACTTCATGAAAATTATTATTTAATATTTAATCCTGGTTCCAACAACTTATATGAAGAACTTGTGGCGCCATCTGCTTTAGATAATGGTAAATATTTGTGATGATAATTAATATTGGAGTATTGTCTCAAGAGCTGTAGTGAAAGGTTAGAACAAAGACAACAAAATCTCAGTTTAGAATTTTTCTGATGAAAAAAAAAAATTGTATTTGTATCATTTTATAATTTTTATAACTAGCAAAAATTTATAATAATGAAGTATAAGCGAATGTTCTGATACTGAAAATCAAAAAAGTAATGTTAATATCAATAAATTTTTAGTTTCAGGACAAGAAATAATATCACTACTTTTCGGTTCATTTTCAAATTACAATGTCCCCTCAAGAAAATTTTTTAATTTTAAAATTAGTTTCGAAAAGTTTTTTTTTTTTTTTTTTTTTTTACGTAATGTTTCTGTTTCATAATATTTAAATTTTGCCGTTGGAGTAATTATGTTTTGCATGATTCTACAATTTTTACTAACCTTTAGAGCATAGTACTAATAACTAACATAAAATAACGACCTCATAAAAATAAAATAAAAGTCTTTATTTTTTTTAACTAAAAATGAAACAAAAATAAAAGATGAATAGTAACAGATGGAAAATAAAATTTTAAAAAATATATACCAATTATTTTACGAGCTGACTGGTTTCATGCTTTGAATTATAATTTATATCTATCATAAAATTTGTTAATAGTTTTCATTGTAATGTTTCTCTAGCTAGCTTAAGATTACGATTTTTGTTTTTGAATTGTAAAATTGCATCTTGCTTTCTTCAGCATAATATCTCAAAATATTCGATACGCACCATATATATTTATTCGAGATTTTTTTAATCGAATAAGAAAAATATTCTTCCCAATTTCCTGATATTAAAAATCTGTTCCCAAAAAACTGTTTTTGCTATATTTTTGCTTTTCGTAGATATTTTAATTCTGTGCAAGGATTTCTTTAATTCTTATAAATTTATCAGAATTTATTATGCAGTGGTAAATCCAATACTTTTTACCAGTCTCTGACCGTTGAAATGGTTTCTTGAAGAATCGGCTCGCAATTTTGCAATTTAAAAAAAAGTTAATTTACATTTCAAAATTATTTAGCTTTCAAGACTTGCTTCCATATTTTTATTTTAAATTTAATAAAAACTCTCGCATCTTGATACATTGATATGAATTTACAAACTTGATAAAGAAACAATAGCAGCATATTATTTATAAAAAGCAACCGATAAATTTTAAATGTATTTTAAAATTAAAATTACAGCGTTATAATGGTACGATGCTTTCAACAGCAGTTTTGAATTTTTGTTGCTCTAAAATTTTATATTTTTCGATGAGTTTCATTATACAGGCAAATAAAAAAATATTTCTTTTAGGGAAAAAAGATTTATATTCGTGCTGCATTGACACCGATTCTATAAACATAATTAAGAATTTTCACCAGGTATTTTTAAAGGAAACTATATGAATTGATTTAAATGTAGATTATATTATTCTAAGATAAGCAGAATTTTTCTGTACAGAAAACTATTGGCATGTGTATTGCTACAATAAATTGGCATTAATTTCCGTTTTAAAATAAAACGTGGATTTATTTCTAGTAATAATGAGAAGCGGGTGTGTTGATTCAATACAACCAAATTTGACCCAAATTTACTTAAAATGGTTAGTATTTGCATATAGGAATGATTAAAAAAATTAATAAAATTTTATTCTTTTATTTCAGGAAAATGCATCAAAAAACGGAAATTTTTTTTACTTTTTAAATTTTAAGCGTCATAACAATAAAAAAGGAAAGATTATTTTGAAAACATATTATATGAAATAGTTACCGCATTTAATATATTGACATATAGATTAACAAGTAATCAATTATTATAATATTTTTCTCAAAACAAATTTATTCTAGAAAAATCGACAGTTGAACTAGACTTTGCAAAAAAACCACTCCTTCTTATTTCGTATAAAATATGCAAATATCTACAGTATATATTTAAAAGTCCCAAAAATTGTAGGAAAAAACATTTTCATTGACAATCTTTATAGTAAATTCCACTCGGCTTTCAAATTTAGAGCCAGTAGTGCCATCTGTGATGGAAGCAATGAATTAAAATTCATTAAGCATTGGATAAAGTTACTCAACTTCACGAACACTATTTTTTCTCCTACCGAAAATCTGTTCGGGCATTCCACATTGAATTTCACGAAATGGAGTCGTTAAGTCATTAAGAATTACATCATGAGTAACAATTTAGGCAATAAACCATAACAGTTTGTTGCTTAAAAAATTTTCATTTTGAAAATCATGCACATCAAGCTATATAACAGAGATTTAACTGAAATTAAGCTTGATCAATAATTGCAGTTAATAATTTAATCCATCAATCAAAGCATTTTATAAGTTAAAAAATTTACTAATAATGGTCACTACTAATAACAGGTGTGTGTTAGCACCCGATTGGACAGACCATTAGACCAAGAGCTACTAAATTTGGCAGAAGTTAAATTCAAGAGAAATTGTAGTGTTTTATCATAATTTGATTTTCTTATTTTTTATGTAAACTACGTATATATTAAATATAATCTTTCTCCCGTAGCTTAAATAATGGAAGAAAACTATTAATAAAAATTATGCAAAAAACATTATTTAAAACTGCAAAATTCAGGTAAAATTTATGAGGCAGTGAAATTGGTATAATTGGAAAGGTCATTTTCTGAATTTTAAATGGTGTAAAAATCGATGCTCTTCTATGATATTCTTGGTAGTGATCGTGAACAATGTTAGAATTTCCCATAATTTTATATCATTTAGATTTCTAATCCAACTTGCACAACTTTTTTTCTCCGAGGTGCACATTTCTTCTTCTACAATATTTTTATATTAATTTAGTAATTCTATGTCAAAAGTTTATGCCCAGTAAAACACGACCCCCCCCCACACACACACACATTCTTCTTTATTCTTAGAACAGAATGCAGTAAAAGATAATCAATGGAATCTTTTATTGGACATACTATCTGCAGATAATCCGCACAAATGTACTGGCGATGCAAAAAATAAATACACAGGTTCCGATATAAAATAAAATTGCTCAGCTCAAAACGAGGAAAGAAAACCGGAATAGTCTCTCTGAAACCTTTTCGCATATCTTCGAAAAAAGAGTTATCCTTCTTACCCTTAAATGTGGACTACGGACACCACGATTACTTACATTTTCATAGTACTGCACATGAGAGTTTTATGCTTCTTAGTACATTAAAGAAAATCAAACATGTACCTTGATCGTCTTCTTCCTACATATTAAAATCACTTATTTAACCTGTTAACTTGGGAATAAACTTTTGTTCAACTCGTTTCACAATGAGGACAAAGGAACGTTCAAAATATTATGGCAAATTTCCATGACGAAAGATGTTCTCCTGCCCATTGCAGTAGTAGTTCGTGTATGACGAAATATTTCGTCATACCCAGATAACAGGTTAAATCATTGCGTTTTTGAGCTATCGCGCTTACACACATTGAAATGTATGGACTGATTGATATATGGTCGACCTTTCATCAGATTTGTTTCAAAATCGGATAAAAAAAATACACTTTGAATTCTAAATCTGGGTAGCAAATTTTATCAGTTTATCTCTAGGTTTTATATTTATCTTATTTGATTGCACTCAGACCACCAGACAGACAGTGAATGAATGTCATCGAAACTTTGACAAAAATCTATAAATTCATTGTAAAGACCACTTATCAAATTGCATCCATCAAGATTAAAGCATTTTTGAATTTTTGTATTCACAGATCAACAGACATGATTTCAAAAATGTGTTTTTTGCACTCATGGAAGCCTGAAACTTGGAGATACGTCAAAATATTGAGTTCGAATTTTTTTGATGGTTACAGTACTCTTTCTTTGTAAACTTCATTTACAAGGGTAAAAAAAAGAGAATTAAACGAAAGGTCATTTAACGAAACGAAATATAAGGCTTCACAAGGGAAACGGAAATTAAATCATTTGCTGACACCTCTGAAAGAAATTCTTTTTTCTTCAAAGATGCCGATACTCCTGGGGGAATAAACAGTATATAGATTTATTTATTTATTTACAATAAAATAGGCCATTTGTTTTGTGTGCGTCTGTGAGGTATTAAAAGTATAGAATTTTATGACCGATGTTTTTTAATAACATTTGATTAAAACGGGGTTAATCGGCTTGTTTGTCCAGATTACACGATACCATATACATTCCTAAAAGAGCCAGGTTTCCTCCTCCTTTTCCTATACCTGATATATAAAATAAGGCTGCGATGGGTTGGTGGTAATGTCTCAAATGGAGCTTTCCAGGTTCGAAACACGATTTCATCGCATAAGCGGATCTAATGCCTGCTAAATCCATTAAATCCAAATGCCGATCGCTGGTGTGGTATGGAAGTTTGGAGAGGGGTTGTGTCAGCTCAGGTGTCGTCCACGTCATCTGGTCACGGATCAAAATCAAGAGATCCATCCTAAAATAGCCTAATGTTGCCTCAAAATGAAATGTTAGTCTAACTAAATTAAAGTGAATGGTACTGTCTTTTTAGTTTACTTTATGAGAGCTGGGAAGGCGCAGTACATAACGGGAGGTGGTATGACCTCGGAGTCATGGGGGAAGTACGCAAAGGCTAGATGACCACCTCGAATTCATCATACAGAGACTGTAAACTGTATTTCGTAGCACAATAACGTAAATCTAATGTGGATCTCCGGAGTCTTTATTTCGACCGATTTGGCGCAAAATTTAATACAGCTTTTTCAAATTGTTCTCAAGACTGCACACCAAATTTCATTTATCTGTTATATTTTTGAAATATCGTGTTCATTGAAATGCAGATATACAGCTCTAAAGATGATCACTCTAATGACGAATTTCCTCCAAAATTTAATATGCATCTATATTTATGGTAGTAAGATTATATACCAAATTTCATTTATCTAGTTCTTTATGTTTTTAAGTAATTCAGCTCATATACACTCGGACAGACAGATTTTGAACAAACGGATTTCCTCCAAAATTTGATAAAATTTTTTAAAACTTTGGTGTTAGGACAACATTTTATTCATCTAGCTCAATGCCTTTTTTAGTTATCGTGTTTATGGACAAAAAGACAAGCATACTTCCAGAAATATTTTCTTTTTCGTAGAGAGGTGTTAAATGTGAAAATTCATTTAAGACATAAACATGAATTATTCATTTTTAAATGATTACAATTCTTTCTCTTTATATACTTCGTTAACGAACGATTTGTATAAAAAGATAAAGATTTGTATAAAACATTAATACATATTTTTGATTCAATTTAATGATGTAAAATTTTCTATTCTTTTTTATAATTTATATATATTGGCGAAAATTAAAGAACTAGTATCCCAGACCCAATCATTGTCATGATTTCCCCAAGTATTATTTTACATGAAAGACCATGACCGTTATATACGTAATCACTGGTTATATGCACACCATTTTCGAGAGATACTGGAGAATAACATTTTCACAGAGGCTTTGACAGAAATAGCTGAATCTATTTCGCCAAATTTATTCTCCAGTTAATTTGGTCCTTTTTCTCGTATAATTAACTTTTCAGAATGTCTATTGTGAATATAATTTAAGTATAGTTTATTTTAAGTATAATTTAAAATATTACTTTTCAGTTCATTTTGTTGTGATAAAAATAACTAGCCAAAACTGGTTTACGACTAAATAAACTCTATTAACATGATAACGATTAGCTGATTACCGAAGATGCTTACCATCACGTTTAATCATCTAAAATCTTACTCAGATTTAATAAATTCGCGGGGAGAGATTTGTTTTCTGCTGCAAAAATCAGCCAATTAAAAGCAGCACTCAATTAATACATATGAGTAAGAAGTGAAACCTGATACATGATCTAAAAAACATTTTGCTGTAAACTGGTATGTCAACGATGTGAAATACGAGATCACATTTACATATTACTCATGGCAGGTTCACTCGTTAAGTCACGTAAAGGTCATGAGATGCCTTCAGATATTTCAAGATGATATACAATTAGACTTGACGAGGTTTATCCCTCCCCCTTCTCCCCCACCCCTCTCTTTTTGTCTTGGAGAGAAATAATCTTCATAATTGGAAAGGTAATACCGAATGCATTCATGCTTTTCGATTGCATGTCTGTTTTTCTTACAATTAATTATGATTGGACGAATCCCTTATCGTTTAATAAACAAGCTACCCCTTCTTAATCATCCAATTTTAGCTATCGCCAAATGAGCTGGGTTTCTTTTTAGAGCGCAGAGCTCAAATTAGATTTCTTTATTGTAAATTTATTTAAAAAAACACTAAATTTAATAAAAACAACTTTTAAACCAGCATGAGTTGTCTCCCCAAAACTTTCTTCTGTAAACTATTCTGTAATAAACTTGTCAGACCTTAGAATGCCTTGCATGACATTGGCGAACAATAGTAACGAAATGTTAACTTTTGGCTTGAATTTAACATTTTTACTGAATCTATCATGTGATATTTGGCGAATTTTTCGGCGATTAATCCTGGAGTTCATTAATAGTATCCAAAAATTAAATCTGTGCTTTAGGCATGCTTTTCTCGATCGACTGAAACAAAAATTGACACAAAACTACATTTTTAGTCTCAAAATCCAATACAAGATTTGATATATTTAAGTCATTGCAATTTTGAATTATCCCTTTTACATATTTCTGAAAGTACAAATCGACAGACGGTCAACCCGTTTTTGATTTTGTCTCAAACTTTGGCAAGTGTCTGCACTCTGGGTGTTAAATCTGTGTATCTAATATTGTCTATCTAACTCTCTTTATTTTGTAGTTATTGCGTTATCTTTTATCCGAACAGCCGAACAAACGGACTTCCTCGCAACAGATTTTACTCAGAATTCGATAGAAACATGTAAATTCGACGTAAAGACCATATACCAAGTTTCAACTATCTAGCTCAAAGAGGTTTTGAGTAATATAAGGCATTCGGTGCCCTACTCAAGTATTGAAATGTCATAAGGGGTAAGGGAATATGTCCTTTATTGTAGAGCATGCGAGAAACTTTCAGGGGGACCACTATCGCTGGCTGTTTGTAAAATTCACATACAAGAAAGTAACAAGTGAACAAATAGTAAATTTTTATTGTTGCAATCTATAACAATATTCCAACAAATTGCAAGCAAGAATTAAATGAATTTAACAATTATTTCTAGCAAAGCTAGAATAATTGTAGCAATTTAATAAATGATTTTTTTAAACACAGCATTCAGTATGAACAGTTTAACATGGCTAATATTGTCTATATTTTATCGATCTGTCTAATTATGTTTTATTTTTCGACTTTTTGCTTGATTTATTATGTTCAAAAAATTTACCATCGTCGTAATTACGTTTATTTTCCTAAATTTGACCAAAGTGAGAGTAGGTAAGTTCAATATTTCTTGAAATTGTTTCATTTAATGACAGATTAATTCAGATTTCTGTCCGTCAAGCTGTTCGAATATAAGCTTACACATTAACTGCAAAAGGAAGAAAGCTAGATATGTAAAATTTGGTACACAGATTTAACATCGAAAGTGTAGATATCAGACAAATCTGGAATCATATTCATAAAAGGGATTGAGCATCTATCAGTTTGTACCTTCACAAGCATAAAATCAAAATAACTCAAAAAATGTAATGTCTTAAAGATATAAAAATTGACATGTGATTTTGTGATTACAATTGTCCATATCAAATTTTCGTTTATTGGTTGGTGAAAAAAACACATCTGAGACAAAAATTCGATTTTTAAGTACTATTAAAAGCGTGACAAGGATTAATCCCTAAAAACTGCTATATAGCGTCAGTAATGATGCTAAATTCATGCCATACATCAATTCGTGACTGTTGTTCACTCTCGGCATGTAAAGTGTTAGTGGCCTTAACCGAGGTCCATAATTTTATGCATGAGGATAAGGATTAGGCCTTTATTAGAGGATGTACGAGAAAACTGATTAGCTTAATGTTTATATCAGAAATATTACAATCCTCTGTCTATTATAATGTGTGCATGAGAACAATCAAAAGAATTAATATGAAGCAAAATGCAAACTCTTTTTTAATTTCTGGTATACGCAGTATGGATAAAATATAATAATCATCGAAAAATTCAATCTCGAGAAAATGGCTCACCTCCACTTTTTAAACCCCCTCTCACCCACCCCCGAGTTTGAAAAGCACATTTTTAGAAAATGAACGTCGGCCCGTCTGTTTGTCTGTGACAATGATAACTCAAAAACGCTTCGATATAGGCCGATGAAATTTGATGTACGGTGGGACGTCTTTTAAGAGCAAATAATAGTCAAAACCTTTTAGTACAACATGTTTTAATAAGAAATTAATTGCACACATCACAGGTACACATATATGAAAGATATAAAGTTATTTCAGCATTAAATGGACCGTTTGTTAACAGTTTTCTGAGGCCATATTCCACGAAACACATCGTCTTACCACATAACAACACTCAACCTCACGTCACTCCTTCACAGTTTCTCTTGCTCTGGTCTTCTTTTCTTTTCTTTTTTTTTTTTTGAGTTTGTTCATAGAGGGCGCTAGTCAGTACAACGGTCTTCATCTCAAATTTGTTGATTTCTATTAAATTTTGAGAAAAATACACTCAGAGGAAGTCTATCTGTCCGGCCGTTCAATTTACCATAGTAACTGCAAAACGAGAGAGCTAAGTAGAAAATATTCGATAGACAGAATTAAAATCTATAGTCTAGACACCTTTCAATTTTTGAGTCAAATCCAGCAAAGGATTGAACATTTTTCAGTCTGTACTTTCAAAAATATAAAAACTGCGATAACTCAAAACGGAACGATTTTAATGTATCAAATTTAGAATGGAGTTGTGTGACTACAAGTGCAGTTTCCTATTAAATTTTAGTTTCAATCGGTTGGAAGAAAGAGTCTAAAACACAAATTCGATTTTTGGATACTGTTAACCACATATCAGGGATTAATCGCTGAATAACTCTCAAAGGATGACACGAAAGATTCAGTAAAAATGCTAAACTCACGCCAAAGGTTAATATTTTATAAATATTGCAGGCCAATGCCATGTGAGGCGTTCTTTAGTCTGACTAGTTCGTTCGAAAATATGCGAGAAAGTCTTGGGGAGACAAATCCTCCTCGTTATGAATGACCATAGCACAAATATAAAAAGAATTCCATATACTAGGTTGAAACCTACTTTAATATATTCTTTCAGTTTGTCGCCAAGCTTTTTCTATCAACCCTACCGCTGATTTGTGCTCTAATTTTTTGCCTTGTTGATCTTGTACATCAGTTACTCTAGCGACTTAGCATTGCTGATAGCTTTGACGTTATTAAAAGATGCAATAAAGTAGATTTCAAGGAAAAATGTTGTCAAGTTTAGACCATTAAAAGGCTGTCAGTTATTCAGATTGTTTCTAAGCATCATATTTAAAAATCGGTCACTGTCCTGTTTTAATCCTATTATTATGTATGATATCTTTCACTAAGAAAATTATTTCTTCAATTCTTTTCAGAATCGAAAAATATGAAGATATTTGGTACTTCAGCAGATGGTAGAAATGGCTTACGTTTGACTAGAATCAATGTGAAACAATCACAGGAAATCGAAAAAGTTTACGAAGCAGATAGATATACAAATTCAGATGACTATATAAATCAACAGGCTAGTATTGGCAAATTCTGGTCCACAAAAGACAATTCTCCAGAATCAAGTTCAATTCAGAAGCTTGATTATCCAAACAGAGGTAAGACTTTAAACTTAAATCGAAATTTTGGGGGTAAAAAAAGAACATCACCTGTTCATAAAGAGAAGAAGCAGAACAAATTTATCCCTAAAATAAAGCCAAATGGTTCTAAGACCACAAGAAAAGATACAAAAGACAGAAAGTTTGAGAAAGAAAAACTAAAAGAATCCAATAACACCTTTAAAAGAACGAAGAAAGGAAGTAGTTCCGAGACCAGGCCTACAATCCCAAGGAACATTATTGAGAGAATAAAATCGGGAAATAAATTCAAGAATAATTTTAGTGAATCGATGGCTTATAAGGCGATTGAAAGGAGAAGATTCAGTACTATGACAATGGAAATAAAACCGAATCGAAAGCAACTGATTGTTAAAAATTACAAAAACAAAACTGTATCAAAACTCTATCCTTTAAATGACAAATTTAAATCTAAAAATGCGAAATTAAATACAGATGGTAAACGTAGAATTGAAACTACAAAAACAGTGGCAGAAAAAGTAAAAAATCTAAAAGAAGATTTGAAATTAAACCGTTTTAATAATCAAAATCATTATAAACTGGATTTGTTGGGTGTCACTAACCGAACAAAACAAAAATCAATCAACTTCAAAAAAGAAGATAAGAAAACGAAAACCCCTCTCGGAAGAACAAGTTTACCCTTAAAAAATACCGTGAAAACTAGTCAAGAAATTAAAACTCTAAACTCTAAAGAAGAGAAACGTAATGAAGATATGAATATAGCTAATATTATCAACAGCTTCATCAAACTGCCAATACATATTCAAAAAAGAGTAATTGATCAAGTATTACTTCGTCAACGTAACTTTAAAATGCTATCTGACACAGTTACCTTGCCCGAGGAATCAAGTATTATATCTATTGACCTTTCTGAGAAATACAGTAAAACATCAATACTTCCTAAGATACACAGTACCACAACAGTACTTCCTAACGCATATGTTACTACATCAGTAGACCTTCCTGCAGTATATACTACCATGTCAGTACTTCCTAAGGTATATCGTGCCATACTATTTGATTCTTCTACAGCATATGCTACTACGTCAGCACTTCCTAAAGCATATACTACTACGCCTGTACTTCCTAAAGCATATCGTGCCATACCAGTAGATTCTTCTGCAGCGTATATTATTACGTCAGTGCTTCCTAAGACATATCGTGCGGCATCAATAGACTTTCCTGAAACCCATATTACTACGTCAGTATTTCCTAAGGCATATAATACCACATTAGTAGGCCTTTTAGTAGGCCTTACTGAATCATATAACACCACATCAGTATTTCCTACAGCATATAGTTCCACACACTTACACCTTTCTGAAGCACATAACCATTCTGATACATACAGTACCGAATCAGAGGAGTTTCCTGGATCTTCTATGACCACATCATTTGATCTTTCTGATGCATACAGTATCGGATCAGATGATTCCTCTGAGGTTTATAGTAACCCATTTCTAGATCTTTCAGAGGGATATAGTACTTCTTCAGTGGCTGCAACTGATACTAATTTGGAGGCTTCGACTCCTGAAGAAATTGCAAGCCAAATTTATCAGAATCGAAGCTCTTCTGAAAAACCCGACGAAAAGAAATTTAAATCAGAAATGTTGAAGGAATATTATGAAACTTATAGCATATCACCACCAACAGATGATTCAGTCGGTAGTCTTGATGTCCGTTCAATTCCAGACGAAAAATTTGTTCGAAGAAGATCTTCAATTCAGCAGGAAAATCGACAGAATTTCTACCCCGTACAGAATGTACATATTCCGAGAGTAAGAATAAAAAAGAATAAAACGCATTCTCCGAAAAGCGATATCGCTAATGTTGCCGGAACACTTTACAACTACTTTGCTCTGTTACCACAGAACAAAAAGCGTGGAATTCAAAAAGACATTCCAAACAAAGTGAAAAGTTTTTTTGACGACATAAGTAAATCTACAAGAAATTTGAAAAAAATATCACCTGCCACAAATTTGGAAAACTCCTTAGCATCTGTTTTGATTACATTAAGATCTAGAGAAATCGAAGTAGTCACTGATAATGACTTGATCAGAACGAAAGAATCTTATGACAATGATTACGATGAAACTTCCGAAAGCGAAGTTATGGATACTTTAGGTGATTTAAACACGGAATTTGCTATGTAGAATGACAGAACAAATTTGATCCTGGAACTATAATCAATTATTTCACAAAAATTTAAAAGTTCTTGTAAAATAATAGACATTGAAATATCTGAAATAAAAATGTTATTTATCATTTACTAGAGTGTGAAGATGAATTCCTTGACATTTAATATATTTTGAACTCTGTTTTCAGTATCTCAATAAATTTAAAAAATGAACGAACCGTTCTTAACTAACTTAGTTAATTATATCTGTAGGAATAATAAAAACAAGTGCGTGTATTTTGATGCATTTTAATGCTCTTGAGAGGAGGCAGTATGAAATTGTGCAGTCACATATTGGCTCATATATATAATACTAGCCGCCTTTGGAGATCAGCTGGTTCGCCAGTATTACCGCTCGCTACAATTTTCAATTAAATATTTTAAGTAACTGGCCTCTTAATAGATTCTCAAAGAAAACATTTTTATTCTTCAAATTTTGATAGTCATACCAAACTTATACTGTTGTTTAGATCGTTTCGTTCAATTTACTATATATATTTCGATAATTTGTTGTCGTTTCCGGTAAAACTTCAACTTTAATTTAAAGGGAAATGATGAAATTGCAATTAATATAAAGATATTTTTTAATAAAACCAAGCGTTTTATTTTATTTATCATCTTTATTGTTATTTATTTATTATTATTATTATATAATAATAATAATAGAATCGCTCGGTATTTAAGTCTTATGTGAACTACAAAATATTTTTCATAATTTATGTAATATCTCAAAGAATAATTCAACAAAAATTTCTCAGATTCAGCATAAAATTCAGTTTTTAGTTTTACTTTCAAAAGTATTAATATGAAATCGATATTTTGTTCCGGCCTATGAATATATTTCAAAAATTATGAAGTCTACATTTAATGTAGTAAGGTATCATATTCTGAGAAATATTCTGGACACACCAAATTTTAAATAAATGAATGAAGGTTTCTATTTTCCACGATCAACTAAGACTTATTTATGAAGTTTTGAATTTTAAAAATGTAGAAAAACTCAACATTTTCATAATCTTAGGCCAATTAATCTTGAGAAATCTGCGCGCTGATTGGCGTATTTTCTTTGAAACGATCGATGGAGAATCTAAAATTATCCTTTTTTATTGAATAGTGATATTCAAATTTTCATAAATCAGTCAGTTTAAGTGATTGATTCAGTTGATTGGAAATTAACTCTTTTTATTTAAAATATTAGTGTTTCAAGAACATTTTGTTAAACGTGATTTCCACAGCAGAAGTTTTATGTAAAATCAAAAATTCGTTATTTATTAGAGCATTTATTGAATCAAGTTACATAAAATATAATCATTTTCCATTTAGACCATTTTAGCAGATCTGTGTCTTACTAAAGGTTTACAAATTAGTTGTGTGGCCTTGATTTGAATGGATATCCTATTCATATTAAACAAAATTTGCCTTAAAATAAAAGTGATTTATTGGATTTATAATATAGAGAGTGTAAAAGATCATAAAATATTTTTTCTTGAATTTATTTTTTAGACAAAATAATACTTCACATTTATTTCATTTCCTACAGACACTTGCCGAAAATTATATTTTTGCAGATTTCATTTCCAAAAAGATTTAATTTATTTTTAATTGGAGTTTTAATCAATGTGATGGGAACACTTTGAAAAAAGCTAATTTTTCCCCTGAATGCGAAACGTGCTCATGCAGCTTAAATTTTGTTTTATTTTGTACTAAAACATTGTTGAAAAATATAGTTGAAATATCTATTTAAAAATTCATTAAAAATAGAAATTTTATTTTAAGGTTAAAACATTGGTATCATTTAAAAGATAAATTTTTGATCTTTAACTTTATGTAAAAATCTTTTTTGTGCGGTAGTATTTTCGGAAGTTATAGCAGAAACACGCCAAAATTTCGCTTAATTTTTAAATAAATAAATTTACAATTAAAAATTCGAAAAAATAATTGAGCTTTATTATAAGTATACATATAGATATATGCGTCTTGTTGTACATTAAATTACAGGCTTAGAATCAAACGTTCTGTTGTCAATGTGGTGTGGAGAATTCGGAGAGAAAAGCACTGTATCAACCCTTTGTTTTAAATTATTTAAAAGAAAGCCCTGATATTCGTCAAAAAATGAGACCTCATTATAAATAACCTAAATGGGTTAAGAAATCCATTTATGTTCCAACGATTAATATGATTGCAAAATAATAATAAAAGCGCAACAATAGCAATTACATCCAGTATTAGGAAGTTGCAATTCCAAGGTATGTGAATACGTCCAGGATAATTTTTTTAAAAAACGCTCGAAAATAGTTACATTTTTGAATATTTGCTTAAAAAAATATTGAGAAATCCCTTATGAAAACTAAAATATACAAGTTAAGCGGCAAAAAGTGTTTAAAAATAGGGGGGAAAATGGCTTTTTTGGCTAAAAATAGATATAAAGCAATTCAGATGTTAATCAAATGGTTTGCTTAAAATTTTGCAGTTTTGTAGTTTCTTAACTAAAAAAACTAATCTTTATTTCTATGCACTCTTTAAATGATTTTAACTGATAAATAACACGAAATTTTCAATTTTTTTCACATTGTGAAGCATTAAAACAGTTGTAAAACATTTTTAACTAAATAGAATACTTATTCCCAAGTTCTGGAACTGAAGAGCATATTGAGAAATTATACTAAATTTGAATGAAAAATATGCGTTAAATTTTCATTTATGAGGCTTTTCATAAAAAAATTCTATCAAAGATTAGAATTTGAGAAAATAGCATTTAAAAATATAAAATATCATTAAAATCTTTATAAATGCAAATATAAAAATCGGTATAGCTTCCCCAAAAAATAGACTTAGAAATAGAATTTAACAATTCTATGAAGAAACTTGTTCAAACATTAAGAATATTAAATTGTAAAAGATCATAAATTGGCTGAAAATCGGCTTTTTAACTAAGTCACCTACCTTAAAATCAAAAATATTCTCGACTTTTAGAGTTTCATTTCATGTAAGCAAGTTTTTATTGTGTGTTTTTCTCTTTCCTTCGATTTCACTCTTTAAGAAATTGTCACCATCTAAGAAATTCTATCATCCAAAGAATTGTCACCATCTAAGAAATTATATTGGTCTCAAGCGAATTCTACAGATTGATTTTCCATTTGTTTTTTGTTCCATTTCAACCAAGCAGAAATAACAAAAGTCTCTCGTATCTTATGAGATTCTTCACAATATTATTAGCTTTCAGTTCTATTTTTATAACTTCAAGCTCTTTTTTCTTTCACTAGTTATTATTTTTCTCTGTATTCATTACTTGTACATCTCATCAACTGTAATAATCTCTCAATCCAAACTAGTGCCTGTGGTCTCCCAAAATCTTCCAATAAAGGGTTTTCAAACTTCTTTCACATAAAATTGACCATTTGTAAAGTCAAGAATGCCTTGCATGGTACTGGTTAATATTAGTTAAAAATACAGATGTTTGAAGTGAATCTATTAATTTTACTGAATGTGTCTTGAGAATATGTGTTTTAGACATCTTTTTTTTAGGCTGACTGACACCAAAATTTGATACAAAACTTCTGACACCCTAACATAAGATTCTATTCTTGGTTGGACAAACCTATCAAAACATTTGAATGCAAATTAAATCAACAATTTATTCTTCCTATTTAAACCATTTTCCATCAAAATTGCAACTTTTTTCAAATCTTATTTTGATCAATTTACTAAAATCATTTATTTTTACCACCCTCATGTTTAGCGCAAGCTTACTAAAACTTTTACACCATTACTCAATAAACCAAATCTCCAATGATTATTAACTTCCATTTAGGATATATTATCGTTATTTTTGTATATGTCATTTTTTTGTATATTCTAATCCATGGGGAATATCCCATTCCTTTTTGGAAATACCAATAAAAACACTTGCACGCAAATTAAACTCATTACCCAATATTCCCATTTAAGCGTCCATCAAAAATACAACTTCTTTCCAAACTTTTTTTCAATATATTTATAAAAACATTTTTTTACCACCCTATGCTTAACTCAGCCAACCTTCTCTTTTACACCACTAAACTCAATAAACTAAACCACCCACATGATGACTAACTTCCAGTCAGGTACCTTTGTGGTTGTCATTTCCTTGTATATCCTATCCAGCGGAAAATATCCCATTCCTCTCTGGACAAACCTATCCAAACACTTGCTTGTAAATTAAACTCATTATTCATTCTTCCCTTTTGATCGCGTTTCGACCAAAATAAGAGCAACAACAAAAATCCGCCAACCTTTCCCCCTCACCTTAATTTATTTCGGCCTCACTGGCGTATTGTATGCTAAAAAAATTCTACCTTCTTTCTGTCTCACCCAATTTAATGCAGATCACAGACGCAGACGGCGTAATTTAATAGATGCCATGGCGGATTTAAAAATAATAAAGAAAAAAAAGTCGAAAAGGATGGGACTTCATGATCTGGCAGGAAGTGGCGAAGGTCTTTGTTTAAAACGGTGGATAATTCGGCCACATGTCAGAAATTACTTCCATTTTTTCTTTTTCTTTTCTGCAGTCATTATTTTTCAACAGCACGCGAGGAGGGGGGTTGTATTGTATGCCGGATCGGATATCTACTTTGATTGTCTTGCAGGCCTTCGGGGGTTTTAAAGCGGTTTGTTTGACGCTGTTGATTTAGATTGCTTCATAGGACATGGCAATCAATCCTAATTAGTATCAATTTTCGTGCTGGAAGGGTTATGGAAAAAGGAACCACTTGTTGATTAGATTGCTTGGAAAACTAATTGTTTCTAAGAAGTATTGCGTTGTATATTTTGAATGATTAAATCATTGCATGATTTTTGTTTCACACAGGGAATAAGATTATTTTAAGATTTGATGGATATAAAGATATAAATTCTAGCATGGGAATAGAGGGGATGGGAAATTCGGAGAAATGTTATCTTTATTATCAAATTTATATAACATGCGAATTTACACAAACAGCCACTAGTTTCTAGTAAATTTTACACACTAGTTTCTAACAAGTTTACACTCTAGTTTCTAACAAATGTATAAGATTTGATAGGTATAAAAGTATAAGTTATAGCATAAAACTAGGGGTGGAAACTTGGAGAAATGTTATCTTCATTAGCAAATTTATACAACTTGCAAATTTGCACAACTAGCTAATAGTTTCTAATAAATTTGCACACAAGTTTCTAGCAAATTTACACATTAGTTCCTTACAAACGGATGCTCTAGTTTCTAGGAAATTTTACACTTACACAAATGTACTCAATAGTTATTAAAAAATTAACAAACTAGTTTCTAAAAAAATTGCACATTAGTTTCTAACAAATGCACAAGATTTGATAGACATAAATTATCTAGCATAGGAATAGGGATGGAAACTTAGAGAAATGTTATGTTTATTAGTAAATTTATACAACTTGCAAATTTACACAACTAACTACTAGTTTCTAACAAATTTTACTCCAATCTCTAATAAATTTACTCATTAATTTCTAACAAACGGGCACACTAGTTTCTAGCAAATTTTAGACACTAATTTCTAACAAATGTACATAATAATTTCTAACAAATTTGCATACAAGTTTCTAACAAATTAACACACTAGTTTCTAACAAATTTTACACACTAGCTTTTAACAAATTTACATACCACCTCTGACAACTAGTTTAAGCTGTTAAACTATTGATATGAAATGCATAACTATTTAAAATTGTATCTTTGTTGCGTGATAAGAAGGATAAATATGAATTTAACGGAAATTGGAAATTTAAGAAAAATGTATTGCATTTTTCGATGTTTGTTTTCAAAATAAAGCATAAGGCATCGGTATAACTGTTAGATTCTAAAATTAATTTATTCTGTTGCCAAGTCTAGCGAATAACTGAAAGAAAAGAAAATACAAATTTAGCGACAGTATTGTATTTTTTAATCTAATCAGAATACATTTTTAAAAGACCCCTCAGAATTTTAGAAATAATAAATTTCGGGAAGAATAAAATCCTTTTTTATATTTTTCTTAATTAAATTATCTGAAAGAAAATAATTTTAAAAAAATTAATAATTGTTAAATTATAATTAAATTAATAATCTGCATTCAGAAGACAAAGCAAAAAGTACTTGTTCATTATCATATTATATTGTCATATTATAAACATATCAATCTTTAACTGGCGCCAGAAAATTGATTAAAGTTATCGAACAGAATGAAGTAAAACTTTTCGAAGGAAATTTAAAATTCAATTCATCATGAAATAAATTTGTTAAATTTTAATATCAAATTGCGAGTAAAGCTGGGTTTACACTCAGACAGTTACAAGAATCCAGTAAATTCACGCATGCGCAAAAGGAAGATTGCGACCGGATAAGTATGAGCAACTGTACGGTATCTGGGCATGCGTGGGCTTATTGGATGGATTCTAGTTGGCTGAATGTAAACCCTACTTAAGAGTAAATTTTCTTCTGAATTTTCTTTTAATTAATATATTTATAAATTAAAATTTAGCCGCTTTTTAGCAATTTTTATTATTTTTTTTACAATATAAAGAACAAAAAAAAAAGTCTTCACCAAAATGTTTGCAATGTAAAAAACGTCATTTATAAGAAATCAATTAGTGTAAATACTATAAGCGAAAACATGAGAATCTAATATATCGTGCGAATTATTAAAAATAATAAAATTTCATCTTGTGAGACGTGAATCACCTCGGAAACCAAATCACTCTAAAACGATGAAACGAATAAACTTCATTGTAAGGTAAGTATTCTTATAAATGGTAAATTCTTTATACAAAGCAGAAAACACATGTATCTTTCTATAGACTGCAAAAACACCTCCTAAACAATGAATAGTAGTGACCTAAAATTTGCATATAACATTCTGGGTCATTTCAAGCTCATTTCTTGGTCAATTGCGTTCTTTTCAATTCCCAAAATTTAGAAACTTTTAATTATTTAATTAAATAGCAAAAATTAGGTTAATTCTTACATTTTTGGGCAATAACATTGGAAATATTTATTGCACACAAATTATTTTTACACCAGTTTAAAGAACAATAAATTGTATTTTTAACAATACTAATTTCATTGTGGTGTAATTTATTGCTCTAATTTTAAGAAACTTTTCAAAATTTATTTTAAACATTATTTGTAACAATTTAATTCGAACCAATTTATTGCTTTATCAAATAAGAAAATTATAAAATCACCATCGCCTTAAACTATTCTAAATTTCTTTCATTTTTAAATATTTTCGGATTTTTTTATTAATTTAAAAAGAATAAATGATAAAATTTATTTAATTAGGTTAAAAAAATAACTGCCAATAAAATAATTTTAAAATTTTAATTAATTAAAAATTAGGCAAGATACTGGCTTCTTCCCTCAATATTTTTCGAAAATACAATCTCATTAAATCTATTTTTTCACCACATTAAAGTTTTAAAAAATTACCTTTTCAATGACATAATCTTCATTTCCGTACATTTTGTTTCATACATACTAATAAATTTCTCAAAATGAATTTTATGCACATTATGCAACAATACTTTTTATTGCTGAAGTAGAAGAAAAAAAATTTTTTAAATGACTGTTGTCAAAACACATTAGCAGAATTCTGGGAGAACACTAAAGAAAAATTTAAAAGCAGACGATTAACAATTTATATAAGGGAAACTATTTATTTGGTTTATTTTCGTGCTTTATGAGAAGTTTATTTAATTAATCGCCTGAAGACATTTATTAGATCTTTTCTTACATTTCAATAATGCTGAATAAAATTTGTAGTATTTCCACAAAAGTATTAATAATTAATGAAATAAATCAACTAATGGAAGTTTTTAAATGCAATCGATTTAAATTAAAATGAACTACTCTCTCTTTCGATCATCCATAATATTGGTTCTATGTTTTTAAAACTATTTATATGGAATGTATTTATCAAAAAATTTCATATTGTTGGAAACTTTAATTACTTTGTTGATTTAAAAATGTGAATTTAAGGAAAAGAATTTTTTAGAAGTAATTACTCGTGCAAACTAAAAAAAGTATTAATACTACGAACAAAATAGGAGGTGGGAAATAAAAATATTACGTGAGAGTTAGTGCCCAAAGCATTTTTTCCTAACAAATGGAAAAAACAAGTGATAGAAAGATTTGATGGAACAATGAAAATAGTTTCAATTTCCTCATAACAAAGAAAACATAATTACGCATTTTGTGTCAAATTAAAGTTTAGAAACTTATTAAAATTAGAGAAAAGAATAAATAGAAATAAAATTTATACCAGTGTAAAGATAATATTTTGAAGTTTAAAATATTATAGAATTCATTCTAATGAGATAAGAGTTTCTAAAGATATAGCTGATTAATACAAAAAAAGTTACTCCATTTGAAAACTTCCTAGTTAAACGGACTTGCACATATTGATGAATTTTTAATTCTCTTAACACCGAGAAATTTTAATTTAGTTGCTTTAAGATACGAAAAATTGACATTCAAATTAAATGAATTTTTCAACGTTTATAAATTTAATTTTGTTTTGTACTTGAATCGCTGAAAAAAATTTTAAAATATATTTATTCCAATCCTTTTTTTAAAACATTATGCTCATAAACAAGAATTTTTTACTTTTTAACTAAATATCAATAATAATAGCAACAAAAAATCTTAAATAAATATTTAAGTAATTTAGGAGATCAAAATGATCGAGCAATTGAATACAATTTCCTATTAAAAATAAATATAAGTTGGAACAAAATAGCCTTAGTGAATTTTTAATTCACTAAACATCGAGTAATTTTGATTTAAGTGTTTTAAGATATGAAAAATTAACATTCAAAATGAATAAGGCGAACTTTTATGAATTCAGTTTGCTTCAGTTTCTCTGAAATTTGAAAAAATATATTTATCCCAAAAAAATGTTTTTAACATTATACAAATATACATGAATATTTTACTTATGAACTAAACAACAATAAAAAAACGTAAATAGATATTTACATAACATAGAAAATTAAAATGATCAAACATTTGAATGCAACTTCCTACTCCAAATAAATATTAAATTGGAATAAAATAGTCTTAAAGTGCTGAACGTAGAATTTAAAAAGTTCGACAGAACTCATTTGAAACGAAAATGCGACGTACGCCGCTCGTTAGAACAATAGAATTGTCATCCTTTCTTCCTTCTCTGCTTCCTCATTAGGTGAAGGATGCAACTTTTTCATATGTGAGTGAATGGTGATTTGTATAATCTTGCCTAATCACCAATTTGAGGTTTTGAATCATAACCCATGGCGCATGCGGTCGTACATTTATGACTGCCATGAGATAATTACTAAAAATATCCACATGGTACTAGCTTTGGATAGCATAAAAACCGTTTAATGAGAATGGTTCTCGACTGCATTTATTTCGAATAGCAGAAACATTTTTTTATATTAAAGTGAGATTCTTTATTGCAGTTTTATTTTCTCCCTTACTAAGTATACAAAGAAAAAAAAAATTGAAATAATCTTATAAACCATTATTAGAATTTTGGAGACTCTAAGTATTAAAACTGCGATTTTAGATTCTTACTTTCTCGAATACATAGTGTAGAGCAAGTATATTAATCGTCAAAAAAATTCGAACTCGAGATTTTGACGAATCTTCACGATTTTAGACATCCCAAGGTTCGAAAAACCCATTTCTAGAAAATGCCCAAATGTGTGTGGCAAAAATAACTCAAAAACGCGCTATACGGTGACAATCGGGTACGGTCTTTACACCTACTTTGCAAATTTTTATCAAATTTTGAGTAAAATCTGTCCAGAGGAAGTCCGTCTGTCCGGCTGTTCGAATGTAATTTAACACGTTAATTACAAAACGAGGAGAACTGGATAAATAAAATACGGTACACACAGATTTAACATCTATAGTGTAGATATCTGTAAAATTTTGAGTCATATCCAACTACAAGTTGACTGTCTGTCTGTCTCTGCTTTCATAAACATGTAAAGGCGATGATTCAAAAACGCAATGACTTAAGTATTTCAAATACAAGAGCAGTGTTGTGACAAATTTTTATTTCAATGGATTGAGAAAAACGTGTCTAAAACACAAATTTGATTTTTGAATACTATTAATGGATGCCAGGGATTGATTGTTCTGAAAGGTAAAATAAGTTAAAATGAAACATAAGTGGAAATTTTTTTTTCAAAATCTGAATAAATAATCGAAAACAAAGTCGTAGCGATCCATCTGATCACTCACGCTATATAATTTGCGCATCTTCCTTCATTCATATAAATTTTTATTTTAACTCTTTTCTTGCAAGTGTTTAAAATAAAATGAATTTCCCACTATAATAATATTGGGCAAGATTTTTTTCAGCTGCGCCAATTCCAGACGGTTCAACCATCTGATAATAAAAATAACACCAGCGATGCTTAGAACGTTGTTTCTTCTAAAACGTGTGCTCAAGGTTTAATACTTCTGGTGTGAAAAAGAATAACAAACATGAGCTCTTTTGTTTATGTATTCACAGCTTCGATTTCCTTGTTTTGTTTTGAAACGTTTTCGAAATTGCGCGCCAAATCGGAAGGGGAAAAATCGTCTGTTGAAAACGTGATTGCGCCAATTGCGACAATAATAGAATGCTGCTTAAAAATTAATAAAAATTCATTCAAGAAAATGGCTAACGAAGAAAATGAAAAATGAAAAGAAAAATTTATGATCAGAAGGTTTTTATTCCTTGAAACTGTTAATCTTTTTAATTCGATTAAACTTACTCAAATATCTAATTAGACAAGAAAGAGGTAAGTTTCTTAATTAATAAATTTTTAAAATATCATTTTTTTAATTGTCTTAATTTAGGAAGTGAATTTTCAAGTTTAGATCGATAATCGAAATATTTTTCCCTGACACTTTATTTTCAGATGTTCAAATTCAGATAAAAATTTTTAAAAATATATTTAGAACGACGTATTGTGATTTTGATATTAGCTAAATAGCTTCCAAACTAAAAACCAAAGTTGTAAATTTTCATCATGAATTGTAAAACTAATTTTATCCATACCAGTGGAATATATGCACATTACTATTAATAATTTTTTACGAGTTCGGAATGACTATTCATTTTTTAAAAAATAAGGTGAAAAGTTAATATAACACATTTTTGTACAAATGAACTTTGTCCGGCCATTTCATTTAGCATTAACAAGAACAAAATTTCTTCAATGTAAGCAGTTTATGTAGAGTTTTAATTTTTTTTTCACTTCATTCATAACTGAGTATATTACTGAACAAATGCTCATCTATTGGGATCTTTTTTTCTGAATGAAGATTTTTTTAATTCAATGATAAATATGTGCTTTGGTCATTTTCAAATTTGCCTTTGTCTTATTCTGACTTTTTTTTCTGAAAACTTATGAGCTAACATACTGAATGTTTGCCACAAGAGATCACCGTTTTAATGAACAAAATAGAAGTTATTGCATTAGAATTATAATTTCATTGAATTACGTTAAAAAATATTTATCCTAGTAATGGAATCCCAGTTCTTGTGCTAAATGTCATTTAATAATTTATTGCAATAAACACGAATGCTATATACAGTGGCTCCCAAAGGTATTCGTACACCAACAAGAATTAATTAAAAACCTCATTATTTACCATTATATATTCTTATTTTTACATTAAATTTTTTTCATAGCATATTTTTACAGTTCTTAATAAAGCAGTGAAGAATAAATTTTAATTACGATGCAAATTATTTTTTTAAAAATGACTATAAATAAAATTGCACAAAAATAGGACACAAAAGTGATCATACACTTTAAAAAAACATCACTAAATATGAAATTTTCTAAATTTTTATAAATGTTTAGCATTTAGTAGGATATCCTTTATTCTTTATAACAGCTTTTAAACGTTTGGGCATAGATTTAACTAAACGGTCGGTTACTTCTGCACCGATCTTGTTCCATTCTTCGATCATTACTGCTTTCAGTTGAATTTTCGATTTAATGTCGTGACTTCTTATTCGCACCTCTAATTCTTTCCAAATATGTTCTATAGGGTTTTAATCCGGTGATTGAGCTGGTGTTTTAAGGGTTTGAGGACAATGATAGAGGCAAAAAAGACAAACATTCATGGCCGTGTGCTTAGGATCGTTGTCTTGGTAATACACAAAGTTGTTTAAAATGCCCAATTTTTGTGCTGACACTTTTAAATTATTATTGAGAATATTTATATAATCTATGATCCATTATACCATCAATGAATACTAAATTGCCTACTCCAGCCGCTGACATACACCCCCAAACCCATGACACCTCCACCGCCATGTTTTATTGTTCCAACTAAATTCTTGGGATTAAGTTCTTCGGTTTTTTTTTTTTTTTCTCCATACTATGATTCTCCCATCCGACCCAAAGATGTTAAACTTACTTTCATCTGCAAATAAGACACGATTCCTTTCAATAGCTCTCTGGCTGCTTTATCATAGATTTGGCAAATTTAAGCCTGGCAATTCTGTTCTTCTGACTTACGAAGAATTTTCTTCGTGCAGAGCGGCCATGTATACCAGCATTCCGAAGAATTCTACGAATAGTTTCACAGGAAATAGAAGTTCCATTTGATTCATTATATTGTGAAGTAAACTTTATTGCACTCAGACGTGGATTTTTTAGAAATTTACTCATAATATTTCTTTGACTTCTAGCTGGCAGAATTTGAGGGCGACCATTACGAGGCTTGTTTGCAATCCTTTTTCCCTCTCTGTAACGTTTTATTATGCTTTGTACTGTTGAATGAGGTAGATTAATTATAGTTGCAATGCCTCTAATTGACTTTCTAGCTTTAAAATGAAGAATAATTATTTTTCGTACGTCTAAACTCGTTTCTTTACGAATGCGCGTCATATCTAAGAATAAAGTAAATAGAATAAATAATTGTGATATTAAATACTGAAATCAAACGATTTTAGTGTATTTTTCAATTAGAAGAAAAATAAGCCGCAAAAGATATTTTTATGATGAATTTAAATAAATAATGTTTGGATGTACGAAGACTTTTGTGTTCTAATTTTGTGACATTTTTTATTTATTTATTTTTTAGAACAATACTACTAGATTTTTTATTAAAATATTTGTTCAGTTTTATTAAGAACTATTTAAAGATGCTAATTAAAAAAAACCAACTAATAAAATGCTTTATTAAGAAGTATATAACACAATTTCTGCAAATTTCTTTAGTGTACGAACACTTTTGGGAGCCACTGTATTTAGAATGGTTACATTGTAGATTTTTTCCTTCCATTTGCTCACTTTTACGATAATATTCCGCCAGTAAACAAAGCTTATATATTCATAAAATTATAATAAAATGCGGAATAATTTCACTAAATTTGAAACAATGGCAAGAATGAAGACGAGTGAATGAGATGAGCAAGACGAAGACGAGTAAAAAATGAAGACGAGTAGCTTTCGGTATGGTAATTTGTTCTTGCTACCTTAGTGCGTACAGAAAAATATGTGGGTTCGCTACTTCCCATCGATAACGAAACGTACTTCTCAGGAGAAGGTTTGTACCATGGCCGTCGATGGCCCTTAGGCCTTAACAATAATTTACCCCAGTGTTGCTGTCGCTGTGGTCCGGTCATTTAGTTTTATCCGTGCATGATGGATTTAGTTTTATCCACATGACGAGTCGGAGTAGTCAATTCGTGATTGTAACTAGAAATGTATCTTTGTTAGTACTTAATAATTAAGGATTGGCAGGAGAGATGGAATATTTCCATCAAGAGTGAACATTTTTAAAATGTTTCGGTTAACCGAATTGAGGGATGATTTTTATCTTAACAAAGTATATACTGGTCATGGTGTATTTTCTGTGCGTCAAAGTCGTTTCTTTGACCAAAGTTCGACTTGCCAGTGTGGCACCAAAGAAGGATCTATCAATCACGTCATCAAAGCCTGTGTATTGTGGCGAGAACACAGACTCAGATGGCCAAGAAACCGGATCTCTTGAAGTCGAAGAATTCAAAAATTCCAGTCATCAAATCATCTATTAGGGACATTGTCAAATCTTTTATATTAAGTTCTTTCTTAATGTAAAAAGTTAACACACATTTAGTGTATTTTATGCATTTTTAATGTTTCATAACTTAATATGTAATGTAAAATGTAATGTTTCTCTTTTTTTCTGCATAAATATGCATTTTCTCTAAAGGGTTCTTTATTGTTTGCATTGGTCCACTGTCATCAAGTGTAGATTGTTCCTACGTGCTAGGTGGCTTCAAGTTTCCCGTATGGCCTCTGGCTAGGTCGGGGTGTCGTACAGTATCTTTGATAGTACCTTAAACCAAAAACTGGCCACTTCTGCAGCAAGATTAGGTAATAAGTCATTACAATCCATTATATGTGATGATCAGGTGCAATAAAGGCAGACAAATAGTTTCAGAATAATTTATTTCCGCAAGTGGAGTCAAAATATAATTTAGAAATACATCGCTATAAACGTCATGATTACACTATAAAATAATAAGTAAATATACATTATTGACAAACATTTCTCATGATTTTAAATACACAATGAATACAGTTTAGCTTGCAAAAATGATGAATGTTTCAATATAAAATAAGTTTGAACTCGATAAATTGACTCTTTAGTCTATGAAGGTGATCCACGTGCATAGGCGCGATTCAAAATTTTCCTAAAAGAGATTCAAATCTTTTCACACTAAAATTTAAAAACACAACTACGCTTTAAAAATTAAAATAAGCTTTGCTCAAAGTAGCACAGTTTTTTTTAGCACAATGTATGTATTAAAATACAATTTTGGCCATAAATAATTACAAACCTCATACTTTCCAGACGACAAATGTCAATCTTTAGTCAATCTACAAACTATCCTCTTATGAAACCTAAGTTAAAACTCGGAACTTCAGCTCTCGCGGTTACATACTAAGAGTTCGTTTATTTACATCTAAAATAAACACTATGGTCTTTTTCTTCTCGGTGTCGGAGTTTATTGCATTGTCAAAGATTTTATGTTCGATATATACATGCAGCGATTCTTGCAGATTTATCGTCTGTTTATATTTTTGCGCATGTTAACGTTATTGTCAGGAACTACTTTCTTCTGCGGCGGCAGAACGTTGCGTTCGAATTCACCGGGCATGTTGTTGTTGCCAGCAGGTCTGTAATTGACGACGACGTAAGCTTTATTTTGTCCCGGGACTTTGGCAACACCAACTCCAATTTCTGTAGTGCTTTTCCACAACAACTGTGAGACGTGATAGGCACCTAAAAAGAAAGTGGAACAATTTTCATTATTTAAAAAAACTTAAAATGAAAAAAAGCACATTCACTCACTGAATACTTCAACTGATATCGTAAGTTCTCCCATTGCCCTATGGATCAAGTTTCCTCAATGGATACCAACTGCTTTAAACTGTAGATGTTTTATTTACGATTTAAAATTACAATGATAACCAGTATCCGATAGAAAGCTTGGATAAAAATTTCAATAAATCACCAATAGATTACGTAATAATGACGTCATTCAGTCATCAGTTAATGACATCATATGCAATTCTAAGCGTTTTTGTGCTAAAAGAAAGCTCCATTAAATTGCCGAAATTTGCTTTAACTTTGGAGCTCTTATATGGAATATAAAAATTAGCTACATTGTAAACTAATCCTATTTAAACGCATCAGTTGCTTCTAAATTCATTAAAATATTAACCAATTGCGCTATTTAAAAAAACTTGGTGATATCTAATTTCACATTGCTTATTTTAGTACACAAATGGCATTTACTATAGAAATTGTAGGTATTTTTCCATGGAGGTTTCCTGGAAGATATGATTGAGGCAAAAATGTGAAATTATTTGTTGATATTAACTTCTCGACCAGAATCATGTCTACGAAAATATATATATTTTTTAGAATTCACGAATAGAAAGAGTCGCAATTGTTAAATACGGTCTCGAGATTTTAATGGATCTCTGTGTTATACACTTGCCCCGAATTTGAAAATCATGTTTTTAGAATTTTATCTGTTTTCCTGCCTATACGTAACACGTAAACAAAGTATATAAAAAACACTATATTGATAAAAAAAAGCACAATATACAGTTTTTATATCAAAATTGTAGATCAAATTTTAAACTTAATTCGTGAAGTGAAACGAACATTTTTAAAAGTATCCTAGATTTTTCTCCACTATACGTTGAAACAGTCGCATCATAGTAAAAATGTTGTTTTTAATGTATACATTTTAATTTGCGTTTATGAAAATGATACATTTTTGTCATCGCGCTTGTCATTCATGGAAATTTGTATTTTGAGTGTGAAGATAAATACAATTACTGTTCGTTTCTGTATTTTGATACGATTGCTTTTCGATAATTCTCATTAAGGGGAGAGACGAGGACGGATAAGCACATTTCGAGAATTCTTCGTCATTCTGTGACCTTGATTTTCTCCATATTCGATATTTTTTTCAATTTTTTTCACGTGTATGTGAATATCGTGTCGTTTCTAACTGTATTATTTTAATTCAGTCGGCGAGAAATTCGAATTTTATTAAATGTAAACATCCCCTCCTTTCATTTTTTTTCTCCCGCTCTTATTTTGACGAATTAAACCCATCCTAACGCAAGCGCAAAAGAGCGGTGGGTTTTAGAAACTGTTTTCAAACAATAGTAACATTGAATTTTAGGAAAGCGTAAATATCGTTTTACTTCCAAATCTGAAACTTGATTCTCAACTTTCAAAACGAAAAACAATAGGGGAAAATAATTAACAAAAAAGTTTGTTTCATTGCTTTATATTTTCGTATTTGGTATTTTTCCTAGCGCCAGTAGAAAAACATTCAGTTGCACAACACATTACCTTTATTATTGTAAATTTTGACTACGTGTTATAATCTTATTTAAAAAAAATACAAAAAAAAATTTGGGGTGGGGGATTATTTCTTTTTAAATTTTCGTGGCAATTATTTATGATTATATTACATTAGTAAGTACTTGCAGCAGAAAATGCAAGACTTGTAACTAAAAATAATGAATAATTAATCAAATAATCATCTGCACACGGTAGAAAGAGTTCATACCAATAATTCCTTTTTCACCAAATTTAAAATATTTAATTGATGCATTAAATTTCTGTCACAATTTGAACAGGCCGCTGATAAAAAGTTAAATATTTCAGTTAAGTAATTAATATTTAGATTTCAACTTTATTCTCTTTTTTTTTATCTTCATAAAAAACGGAAATTTCAAGCAATTTACCTCTTTTCCATCCAGGTTTGTTATAGTTATAATTGTTAATTTCTTTGTACCATTCTTTCACTATCTGTTCGCCCTTCTTCGTAGACTGATCCAAGTCGACTAGTGTGATATTTTCTCCAAGGCCTGCAAATTAAAGACGGGTATATTATTTACAAAAGACAATTTTTGGAAGATCTAAGACAACCTATGAAATTTGTAATATCGGTTATAAGTTAACCCACATAAATTATATATAATGATTAATTTAAAATATCAATTATATGGTGGAGAAAAGTAACATACGTTAATTCTTATAAGCTAATAACAAATGCAGTTTTAAATGGTGAAAACATCTGAAATTCCTTAGAGATACGTGGACACAAAAGGTTTAGTTTAGTTTGGTTTAGTTTAGTTTAGTTTAGTTATATTAACGTCCCGTTTGAAGCAACACTAGGGCTATTTTGGGACGGACCTCGTAATTTTGAACCACGGTCAGATGACGAGGACAACACCTGAGCTGGCACCCCCCTCTCCTCACCACACCACACCAGCGGGAGGACGTTTGGTAAGGACGGATTTAACGTGCAACAGACCCCCTTACACGACGGTTCTTCGGTGGAATCGGGTCTAGAACCTGAAACCCTCCAGTTCCGAAGCCAAGACCTTACCACCAGGCCACCGCGGCCGTGGACACAAAAGGATACGTTTCTAGCACAAATCGATTCTGTCCGTCCCCTTCCCTCATGGTAAACCAAAACACGAATTTAATATTAATTTTGTGTAAAATACTAGCGGCCTGTGGCTGCCAGTTTCTCGCCTAGATTATTGGGTTTTTAAGCTGTTAATTATTATGGACCCATTTCTTTAAAAAATATTTCTCCTTGTAATTTATACGACTAAAACACAAGAATTCGATTAAATTAGTTTACTCCAAATTAAAAACTGTATATATTACGATATAAAAGTGGAAATGAAAGTCCTATTGATTTATTGCGCTGTTTGGATGTTTTGTTGGAGAGTTCGAATTCCATAATAGCATCTAAAAACATTGTTTCAGATAGAGTATCAAAGTGAATTAAAAATATTATCAAAGTAAAATGAAAAATGATACGAAAATGATATTCGTACAATTGAAAAGGTAATTTTTTTTATTCTTAAGATAAAGCAAAAAGTATTTTATACGATAATTATTTTAAAAGATTAGTATCAATTTCCGTAGGCAAATCATAGCGATTACGGCTAGATTTAAAATTAATATAAGGGTGCCAAAATTTATACATTTTGAAGCGATTTCTCGCCAAATATAATTGTGACAATTTATTGCAAGTTTAAAAGCCGTTTGTTATCATTTCTAGTATACACTCAGCAGTGCAGGCTTTTAAAGATCTTTTATACGATTGGCACGGTTTTGAAGCGCTTGGCGAGAAATCGTACATTAATCTTAAGTCTTACTACAATTATCTATCTGGCAACTGTTAAGCCTATTTTTACACTTGATTGAACTTTTTATTTGAAGGCTTAACTTCTTTTATATCCTCTTTCCTCTGACTAAACGTCCCTTTTGATGAAATAAGACGAACTATATTCAGAACAAGTCTAATAATATTTTGCAGCTCCATTCATTAGCTAAACGATGCGTTTGATTCAGTACAGCTTTAAAATGTTTAATAAATGAAGTAATCTGAAATTAGTCTGATGTTTTGTTTATATTTGACCGTTGTCTTCGATAATTAGTCAAAAAGCTCGATTTTTGTGCCACGTACGTTAGCGATATATTATATATATACATTACAGATTGTTGACTAAAATAAAAACATTCAAATTTTAGAAGATGAAAAGAAAATTGCATATTGTTGCTTGACTTACGATTTTTTCATACTTCACCTACTTGACATACCATCAGGCTAATTACCATAATGAAAAGAAAGTACTTAAATAAAATTTCGAAATATTTTACAATCATTTTCCAAAATATTTCGTTATTTTTAACTGATTTTTATGCAATACTCATCGTAACATTTTATCTGTCAACGAAGTTACGGGTTTTTTCTTCGTTGTAATGTCCTAGATTTGCGAAAATTGAATTCAATGCAATCGTAAATTATTAATTGCCCAATGAGCGTGACAGAACTATTTCTAGCAAACTTATGTATCGAGAGTTGTTGACAAAAGTACTGAGCTCAAATTTGGGGAAAACAAAGTGCGCAACAACATTGCGACAATCAAGTTTAAGAGCCCTACAGAGACGAAATGTCAACGAACACTCTTAAAAGTCCAGGATGATATTTTCTTGCGGTTATCTTTGGCGGCAAGCCATGCTAACTCGAGATGAATGCCACAACTCGGAAAAATAGAAAGTTCAAACAACTGTATATTATGAAAAGACGAAAATTGCTCGCGTTTTCGCCCACAAAGCTTTTTACCCTCAGTTTTATAGATTCTCTTGTCTGTTCAATTATAAAAAAATACTTTCTATTGAATCCATGTCGTATATTAATTTTGTTGTTTGGCAACAACTCTGTATTGTTATAACAGTGCCATTCAGCGGAAAAAGTGTACACAATTCCAACTATATACAACATCCACTATGCTCAATTTTGGAAATTGCCTGGTAGGTAGGTATACGATGAAAAAAATCCGATATACTGGATAAAGGAAAACGTTTTAATCTACGAAGGATTGGTAGCAAAACACATCAGAAATACACACAAAGACAGTACGTGCAGAAATCTCCAACATATTAGAAAAAAGCAAATCGCTAGATAGCAGTATAGCATTAATATTTCAACTAATTAACGGAGAACTTGGTAAAGTTTAGTTTAGTTATATTAACGTCCCGCTGTAAAGCAACACTAGGGCTATTTTAGGACGGACTTCGTAATTTTAAACCGCGGTCAGTTGACGAGGACGACACCTTGGATTTGGCACACAACTTCATAAACGTTTATACTATGATGCTAAATCTGTGCACCAAATTTTATACATCTAAATCTCCGTTTTGTAGCTATCGTACTAACTTACATTTGAACAGTCAGACAGATTTCCTCTGAACGGATTTTCTTCAAACTTTGATAGAAATCTACACATTTGGCGTAACTACCATATACTGAATTTCATCCACCTAGCTGAAAATCAGACAGTAGGGCATTTTCCACAAATGTGTTTTTCTAACTCTGGGAAGTCTGAAGCATTGAGAGCCAAAATTTCGAGTTTGAATTTGACGATTATTACTCTGTATTACATATACGAAAAAAAAGAATTTTTTAATGCATTAATAAAAATGGATTTAAAAAATTAAATAATAAGTTTGCATCCCAACTTTTTTTTAATTTAAAGTAAAACGAAATAACTCGATAAATGAGAGTGGACAGTTCGACAGATAACCCTTACATTTATTAAATAAATCTAATTTCCATTCTAATAATAAGCGTGCGATATGTGTCACCAAATGGCTTAAATTCATGGTTTGATAGCACTCAAACGCTGCTACTAGAAGTACCTGGATTTTCGCTGTACTGCAGGAAACCCTTTTCTGCCAACTTCTCCGCCCACCCCTGGGCTATGCTGCTAAGCTCCTCGGACATCATCAGAGGCGGACAGCCGTGCATTGTCCGGTAATTATTGTGAGCGTTGAAGGTATCCCGCTTGATGTCCAACATTTCCAACGAGCCTGCAACGAACACAGATTAAATGGTGCAGAGATGAACAATTAAGTGCTTCAAATGCTAAAAATAATTATACTCAGAAGATAATGAGAAATTGATTTAAAATGCATCAAAAATTTGATTTAAAATGCAAGATAATGCGATTTCAAAGTTTACGGATAAAAGAATTGAGGGTTTATTTAAAGAATTATTAACATGTTTATAAACTGTAACTTCCGATGTATATGATGAAAAGAATCATTCAAAATGATTTAAAGCTAGAACTACCAGATTTGGCATATAATTGCCCTTCTTGGGTGGTAGATGCTCGCCAAGAAGGAAAAATTCATTTAACTTTCAGTTACGTTAATCGAGATTTTAAACATTTTCCCCTCAGTAACTTTATAGAATATTGTTAAGAAACCATATTTACACCATTTTAAAATTTACAAGACTTTAGTACTACAGTATTTGCCTAAATTTTTAAATGCGTTTTAAATATAATTTACAATACTTTTCAGTGTTTTACTATCAACTTTTTTAATCAATGCTTTCGCAACACTCTTAAATACATTTTTATTCAATAATTATACATCGCTGGTATATAAATACTGTTCTTTCAGTATCTCGAGAAGACCCCTTTTCGATAATTATATCTCGCTAAGGTGCGAGACGCGAAATGGTGAGCTATTTCCGGAATTCGTCATTCCTTGACCTTGATTTTCACCCATTTTTTCGTTCGTTTTTTTGTGTATGCGAGTGTCGTGCCGTTTCTCACAGTACTATTTTATTTTAAACACTCAATAAGCATTTTTAAGTTATGTAATTAGTTCAAGTGGGAAACAGTTTTCGAAAACGGCACA
>JAPMOR010025367.1:60038-84872 GCA_026543865.1 Argiope aurantia
TTTGAGAAAAAGTACAAAGAATAATTAGCAAAGATTTCAAACATTAAAAAAGAAATTGTATATGGATTTTATGTTTCGAGTTGTTATAGAGAGCTAGAAATAAATTTGATTTCAGAAAACACAAAATTGCGAAAATTCAAATACGTGTACGTAAGAATAAAAAATTTCTAAATAGAATTGCAAAATAATTCTCAATTTTATCCCAAATACATCTATATAGATTAATAAGGAAAAGTTAGAAAAATTCAAATAAAATATTTAAAAATCTTTAAAATATAAAAAAAATTTAAACATAACATTTCATTTAAAAATGTGTTTAAAAATATTTGATGTTATTTATATTTCAATACATATGCATAAAAAATATCCTAATTAAGTGAATAATTAGCAAAATCGTCTAATACGATCCACTATCCTAAGGTGTCTCAGAAGTAGTGTATTTCCGAAGGGGGAAGGGGATCCTTCCCTCGCAATTATATGAGCAATATTATTATTAAAAGCGCATTAAAAATGCGTTTAAGTAACGAGGAATATTTTAAAATTCTCGTTATGGTTAAATAAATGATTTGTGTAATAATAATAACGCAGCTGCATGCGCATTTAAGTATTGATAAAAGAATGCTTTTTCATATAGATGTAGAAGACATTCATTTTGAACAAGTTTTGTAAACAGTTCAAGTAAAGTATTTGACCATTTAAAATTTAAGGAGAGTTATTACAAGTATTTTCGGACTCCACCCATTAACCACCCAATTGCGATGATTGTATTATCCCCAAAATAGACAGAGGAAGGTCCGTTCCGATACCATTCCAGGTGCGAAAAAGCGGTCTAAATCAATTAAATTTCCTTTTAATATGTTTGCAAATTTTGTATATAGAAGCATTAAATTTTGAGGATATATTGCCGCATTGAAGAAAGAGTCGAATCTCCATGGCCGAATGGACATGGCACTAGTCTCATAATCAAGAGATCGCAAGTTCGAATCCCGCTAGAGACAATGCGATTCACAGTCTGTAAATATTTAATTCCTTGATTTCATGTTCCAGAAGATTCTGGACATTTCTTTAGTTTACCAGACAAGTGTTCTGGGCTTTTCTTACTGTCCCAGAAAAGTATTCTGGAAATTTCCCAGCTAGCATAAAAGCAGATTTGTCAGCCACTGTATTCTGAGTTGAGTTAATAAATTGGTTTAGATCTACTCCTTGTGTGTGTCATTCAGTTCTAAACTGAAGAATCTACGTGACAATGTAGATGAATATAAGAAAGATATTTTACTAATCGACATTACGGAGGTTGCATATATTTTTTTATACTTTTTATTATTACCTTTATAGAATCTAAAATGTTATTCATATAACTGCCCACATTTAATGAAAATTTATAATAATTTGAAATATATGTCAAAGGACGATACTTAAAAATATTTTTCATATTTTTGGGACGCTAAATATGGAATATGTAAGTATATTATTTTCTGATACGATCAATTTATATAACGATCAATTTCTCTCACTCAGAATTATTTGTAATAGTATATCAAGCATTTTAATCGAATAATTATATTTTTGTTCGTATTTAAGATAAAAATCATGTGGAAAAGTGATATCTGGGAGTTTTCTAATCAAAAGTGGTAAGCGTAGTATTAACTACCACTGTGAGGATAGCATGTGTTTTGGAAGAAATTTGAATGTATCAGATTTGCTGAATCCGTGATTTCATCATTTGATTGCATAATTGAAAGAAACTATGGATTAAGTTAGATTAAGGATCTGTTTTGATTCTAAACTAGGGCTGTATCGGAGTGAATTTCGTAATTTTGAAAAACGAAAACCGCATTTGAGCCGGCTTGTTTTCTCCGAACTTCAGCATCACCCATAAGAAGGAGGTGTCCCAAAAATAATGCAAGATTTGAATTTACTGCGCGAATATTGGCAAAGTATTGACAACCTTATTAAAAAAAACCATTTGACAGCTGATAGGTTAGTGTTATTAAAAATGGTGCATCACAAGATAGAATAACGTGTTTTTATTATTGAACGACATTTAAAAAAATAATGAAAGTCTGGCAGCCACAGCTCGAAAATTTGAAAATTGGCCCCTAGATCGTATGATTTAACACCACTAGATTTCTTTTTAAGGTTTTTTTTTTTTTTGAAGTGGAAAGGTCTATGCCAACAAGGAGGAAATTCAACGTTGCATCAACGAAATTTAGCTGCATTTATGCAAAATGATCGTGGAAAATTTCGGCAAAAATGTATGTATCAGCAAAGCTGTGGAGGCCAGTTTCCTGTGTGTTATTCCATACATAATCCTATCCTGTGTACTTGACGAATCAATAAAATATAACAATTTAAAGGGAAAAAAACTAACTCGCATCTTGCGTTAATACGCTGATCTATCGTGTAAGGCTCCATTTTTACCAACCCTAAACTATCAGCTGTCAAGTGGGTTTTTTTTAAATAGGTTTGCCAACACTTTACTTCACAAATGATAGGAAATTCAAGTTTTGCATTAATTTTGGGACATCCTTTACAACATGTATTCTTTAGAAGTTTCGAATCTGCTAACCTTCTGTACTGAAAAACAAAATTTTGTCATCAGGCTAACACTTCTCAAAGGGCAATAGAATGTTCAAGAACTTAAAATATATACATGCGATTTTAATATAGACATGCAAATGCGAAAGCCCTATCAAAATGCTTACGCGAAAAAGTTATCAACCATATGATTTGTCTCGCTTGATTGTATGTCATTAAAAATAATTTTTCTTGCATTACAAGTCGAAATACAGGGCATGCATTTGTACATTCCTACTCTGTTACGTCAAATAATCGCCAAAGCTAGACAAACAAAAATTTCTCTAAAATTTACTCTTGTCATAAAAGTAAAAACGTTCCAAATATGTGAATGGTCCCCAAAAGAACAGCCCCCTCTACATTCCAGCAATTACGCCAGCCTGCCAATACCGAGGAGTTTTATTACGATATTCAGGCGACGCGGGGTCTTGTTTTCCGCCAAATATTTCGGCCAAACCTCCATCGCAAGCACATAACAAGCGAGGGAAATTTATACATTCTCATACCGCAGTAAGTTAAGGTGGAACAAATACTGTTCGATTGATTGTGGGAGTCGTTCTTCGATAGCATTTTGCGCTCTTTGATAGGGCATATAACCCTATGGGGATAGGTTGTCTTGTTTCTGCCTGGATTCATAGGAAAACTTCGATAGCTGGCTCTCTTTTCTTCTTAATACGGCAAAATCAAAACTCAAACAAAAGAAACTGGAAAAGATTTTGAACCTAATGATCTGTAATTTATGTATGAAATATAAAGTTTCTATAAGTTCTATATTTTAAAAATTGTGAAAGAAAACGTCAGTGAATTTGAAATTAGGATTGTATTATGAAGCGATTTTAAATTCTCTGTATCGTCTTTTTATGCAAAAGACATTAAAGAAAAAGTTTCTGTTAAAGATATTTTGTGTATGAAACGGTAATAAATAAAAAGGAGCATCTATCAATTCATATTTATACTCTGTTCCGGATTTCAAATTAGATAGGTTCCTAGGACTGCTGGACTCGGGGTGAACACAAGCAGACACAATAAAATGTTATTTGCCTAGTTGCTAGATAAATTAGTAAAGATTGTAAATTCTATGAATTACAAAAAACAAGAATACTGATTAAAGTTATTAAACAAGTTTAAATGACATAATGTGTATATAATTAGGTATATTATGTTTCAATTAGAAAATTATGTAAAATAAATTTTAATTTTATATTTGTGCCATTTATTTTCTTATAATTTCACAATTCAATTGTTTTTGTTTATTCAATTTCACAATTAAATTGTTTTTGTAAAGAAATCAATAATTAAAATTAATTTTTCAAAAGTTATCACTTCCATGATTTACATATTAAGAAATTTCCCCAAAAGGAATATATTTACACAAAATTACTAAGATCAATTTTTTTTAAAAACTAAACGATTAACATGTTGATTAAATTTAAAATATTTTGAAAGTGAAACTAAATTAACCATCTTAACCTCATAGCATGCAAGGCCTATGGCAGTAAATTCCCTAAATTTGCTATTACTTATTCAATATACCTCACTTAATGAGCGATGTTTTGAAGAACGTGACTTGGAGACATGACGTCACATGCTGAATTGGCTTGTATCACTCTGTGTTGAACATTTGCTTAAAGAGAGCCCATATATCTACATGGAAGGGTTTTTATCGGATGGGATTGTCGAATGCGACTACAAGGAGTTTCAGCAAGTGCCTGAGGAACTTTAATAGATGATTTCTCTGGTAAAGATTATTAGCTTAGTTTAATTTCATTAACTCCCCGTTTTAAATCAACACTAGGACTATTTTGGGATGGACCTAGTAATTTTGAGCCGCGGTCAGATGACGAGGACGACACCTGAGCTGGCACCCCACCACACCAGCTGGAGGGCGTTTGGCCCCGCCGGATTTAACGTACACCAGACCCACTTACACAATGATTCTCCGGTGGAATCGGGTCTCGAACTTGAAACCCTTCGGTTCCGAAGCCGTGACCTTACCACCAGGTCACTGCGATCCCCATGGTAAAGATTATGGGGCTAGAAGTGGATAGTTACGCCATCGGTAAACATCGATCAAACGTATGGAGTACGCATTTTGCGTCAAACGTATACGATCAAACGTATTTTGCGTCATATCAAGAAGTTGCGGAGAAGCTTTGACCAAAAAAAAGGAAGAAACTAACAGACGTAGCAAAGCAACAACGTCTCAGAGAAATAAATGCTGAAATGAAAAAGTATTGCATCTTATCTTAAGTAGATACGCGCCCAACAATTTCCTTTAGCGATGATGCTGTGTATCATTTTTGCCAGATTTTGAAGAACAGTCAAAAATCGATGTCTAAGCAAATTTCTTGTTAAAAAAAGCATACATTAAATAACTATTATAAATTTACTTCATTCTTTTTTTCGAAATTGATCGTATTTTATATGGATTCCTATGAGAAAAAACATTGTTTCGCTTAAACGAGTGTTGCAGATTCGGGAACGAATTATGCACGTTAAGCGACGCTCTACTCCGCGCTAAACGTCCACACCACGCAAAAGAATAGATATTTCAGACCAGATAACATATGCCATTTTCATTACTCACAAAATCACTTATATAATAATTATATTATTATTCTTAAATAATTACCCAATAATTCTTAAAAATACTAGGCAATTATCAAAAATAATCAAGCTATTTAATTTCACATAGTAAAAAAAAATTAACGATTTGCATATAAATGCGAGAATCTGACCAAAGAAACTATCAAAAAGGGCTTTTTAATCTAAAAGCACAGTTTCAAATAAGAACTCTAGATACGTTTCTATGTCACAATTTCAAATAAGAACTCTTGATACGTTTCTATGTATTCCCAAGACAATTGGATGTTCCATTTCCATTTATGATATTCAAATATTCTTGATGGATGTGCCCTTGTCCGACCATCCCAGACATGATTATTTTTTTTAATGTCACTTATCTTCTCCGGTACCGAATTCGAAGATCCCAATCGGGGATATTACTTTTATCTAAATAGTGCATGAAAGCTTTTTCGCTCCCAAAAGCATTATTTATCAAACAGCCTTTCAAGGAACAGTTTTGAAGGAAAATGTTGTCTGAATTGTTTTAACTCCCCATAGTTTCGCTTTTTACTTTCACGTACGAGATATACAAAGAAAAGGTATTGCAATCGTCTAAAAAATCCGAACTCGAAGTTTTGACGAATCGCCATGTTTCAAATCTTTCCGAATTCAAAATAAAAATGGTATTATGCCTGCACACGATGAATTCAAAAAAGTTTTGAGTAGAAAAACAAAATTCGATTTGGGATCTTAAGAAAACAATTGCATTCAATCGATAGGGAGAAAGTGCATCCAAATACGCTTTCGGTCTTCTAGTATTTTTGTACTAACTGCATCCAAGCGATTAGTCGTCAAAAACTCGCCAAAGATTGCATTCTATCAGCTTCTTACGCAACTCTTGTTCATCACTGGTTTATAATGCACAAGTATATACAAATGCAAATAGAACTGAATATCGCAAAATTTAGATGATGGATCATTTGAAGATGTACGTTTTTATTAGAGTTATGATGTCATGGTACCAATACCCATTGGGAAGGTCCATATACACAATGAACAGAACGTATGAAAGATATTTAAAACAGCCCATTAATGTCTGATAATCTAAAGAAATCATGTACATAAAGTTTTATTTGAATTATTTAATTGAAATTAAATATAACAAATAATTCCAGCGAACCAGGTTGTCGCAAAGGCTACCGATTACTAATATCATGAATGAACAATTAGTCACCGAAGGCGGCTAATAACTGTTTCAGCTGGTCGCTAAATGTGGCTAGCTATTAATATCATGAATGAAGGGTTATTCTCGGAATGCGGCTGGTTTTTTTTAAAAAAAATGAATGAACGGTTAATCAGTGAATGCGGCTAGTAAACTTTCCAGCTGATCGCCAAAGGCGGGTAGTTATTAATACCGTGAATGACCAGTTAATCACTGCGAGTGGCTTGTGAACGTCATATTAAAAGCTTCCAAATTCACTTCTCGAAGTTTCTCCTTAAACGAAGCTGCTTGGGAGCGAGTGAAGCAGTCATTCTTAGGACCTCTTCCATCACCGTCGATATATCACCCTTGCCGCAGAGAGAAGCAGCGCTGGGAGCAGTCATCACTCCCGGTGTACCCTTACGCGCAGGCGAGACGAAACGCGTATTTCACAGTCGGATCGCTTTCGCCGCGGATTGTTTGCTTTTGTCCGGCCATTTGGAGGCGAGCCACGAGCCTCGGAGGCTTGGCCGCCCTCCAACCCGGAGGTTTGTTTTAAGGCAGCAACAGATGAAGCGCGCTCTTGAAAACTCAGGTGTGTTGATTATATTTCGGGAAGTTGCACCTTTCTTTTTTTTTTTTCTCCCCCTTCCCTCTTGGATGTGAAGGCACGTTTTTCCGGGACTGAAACATGAATATCAGCGGCTTCGGGAAAGGAAGTGATACAGCTTTTATACGATTCAAAATGTCACGCTATCTGTTTTTAAATCGATGTTTGATACAAATTCGTAAATGATAGAGTTTTTAATAGGGAGAGGGGAGAGCAGTCGTATATTTCCTATTAGACCCGAGATGCTTTTTTTGGGGGGGGGCGGATTTTTGACTAGGCAATTGCTTAGGGCCGCTAGGTCGAAGAGAGGGCCATAGCAAGTCGGTTAAAGAACTTTATTTTCCTAGTTGTCAACAATATAAATTTCTTAAAAAATACAAAATTCTATGATTCGTTAAGTATACTAATATTTTATAAAACAAAATGGTCAGGTTCTTATATATGTTTTTTCACTTTGTTAATCGATATTTATAAACACTTGAAATATGCTTAAATAATATTGTATACAAAGTGAATACCGGACAGTCTATGCCCATATTACGTAAATAAAAATGATTCCAGTTTCATAAAATAATCATCCAGATTGATCTCCCCAAAGCTTTCTCGCATATTCTCTAATAAAAGTGTTATCCCAGAGATAGTCTTGCACGGCACTGTCGTACAATAGTTACGAAATATTAACCTTTGGCGTGAATTTAGTAACTTGACTAATTCTATCTTACCCTTGGCGAGTTTTTTGGAGGTTGATCCCTGGTATGACGTTAATAGTATAAGAAAATCGAATTTGTGTTTTAAACTCATTTTTTCTGACAGATTGAAACGAAAATTTGACAGAAAACTACAATTGTAACTACAAGACAACATGCCAAATTTGATGTATTTAAATCATTGCATTTTTGAATTATCACGTTAACATTTTTATGAAATTTAGACCGACAGACAGTAAATCTGTTCCGATTTTGGTTCTAATATTGATTCGTTGCTAAAATACAAATGTTAAATCTGGGTGCCGAATTTTATCTAACTCTTATTTTTGTAGCTATCGTGTTAAAGAAACTTCCTCTAAATCCATTTTGCTCAGAATGCGATAGAAATGTACTAATTTAGTGTAAAGACCATATACCAAATTTCATCCGTCCAGCTTACAAAGCGATTTGAGTAGTCTTTGGCGGAAATTTTCCAAATATGTGTTTTTTGGAACCGAGGGAGGTCTAAAATAAAGATACTTCAAGACCACGAGTCCGAATTTTTTGAAGATTACTCAACTTTTTCTATGCTACGTATACGAGAAAGTATAAATATTAACCTGAAATAAAGCATAACCTTATTAAAAATTCGTTGAAAGTAAAACTAAATTGATCGGTTAATTAACAGAGGGGCCTCGTATTACTACTGACTTATTTTGTAGGGCCACAAAATATTCCGGGCATCTCCATTACGACAGCTTATTACTAAAGTGAAAAAAAAATGGCGCGTGTTATTCTGAGATACAGGAGACAAAATCGTTTGCATTGCACGCGTTGTTGCCAAAATGCCTTTCTTATTTTAAATTCGCTACTCCTGAGTGATAACTCTACAAGACATTAACTCAACCGGTCATACGAAGGTAGCAGAGCCAAACTTCCAACTGAGGAAGCCATTCAAAGAGAAAACTCTGGTATTTTATCCCGGACTAATCTTGGTGATGCATTCGAAGGAATAAAGACAAAGCACCATTTTGATTTTCATCCTGTTGTTGGTCGCTCTTGTGCTTTTTTTAAAAACCAGATCCTCAAGGCGAGATAAGCGTCAGCTATTTTATCTCGAAGTAATTAAGCACTTGACTTTTGATCCTGAATAAATCTTCTTAGACATTGCGTTGATGGATTTCTTGGCCATAAACGGAAGTGGATTGAAAAATGGCTCGAGTTCTCGAGGCCGCAGATTAGCATACCGCATTCACCTCGCTGCTTTTGTTTCGTGGCATTAACCATTAAATTTCACGAATTGTGCAATTGTTTCAATTTATATATATATATATATGTGTGTGTGTGTTAATTAAATATTTCTACATATATAAGATAGCATTGTTATTTGATGTTCTCATTTTTGTAATCACCTAATTAAAAGAACACGTTTTTTTTTTGAAATTTTAATCGGTACATGAAGCAAATGCAATACATGCGGGCCAAACGAATAAATTAACGGTATGTGAAGTAATGTATTGTTTCAGTTAAGGTATCAAACGCACTTTTTTCAAATGAAATATTTTTTGCTTTTTCACCCATATATCAGCGATGGTTCTTGTTAGTCACTTAAATGCATAGTGACCTTAGCTACCTTTTGAACTATTTGAGGACAAATCGCTGAATATGGGCTCATATTCATGCATGGTGACCTGGAATTTATCCTGATCAATGGATAATATATCATTCATTAATTTCTAGGACGTTACTTTTCTTATTTGTAGCAAACAGTTTTTTTTATTAAAAATCATATCATTACATATTGAAATAAAAATTATAGTGCGAGTATATATTTTGCCCTATTGCATACTTTATTATCTTGCTCTGCTGCATACTGTGCATACCCTATTGCCTAGATTCGTCGCATACTGTGCAAACTATATTGCATTGCTCTATTTTGCTGCAAATAGAGTATAATAGAGCAAACACGTTCGCACTTTGAATCACGTGGGGTTCGCATGGCTTGCTTAACAGTTTCGATATAGGAAGCCTCGCGAGACACTTGATTCTCATCCAAAAACATTAACATCTTTGACAAAAAAATTTAGAAATTATTTATTATATTTTTAAGAGTATAATGAGTAAATTGTTTCCTCTAACACAGCATGTTCAAACAATTTGTGTTGTGGAGATTAACGTGTAAAATATGCACTTAGTCTTAAATGAACTAATAATCATTAATTTATACTCTTTAGCCATTTAATAAATGAAACTAGTTTCATCTCTACTAAATGGTTTTATCGCCACAAAACATCTGAATGGTCATCATAGAATTATAATCCAACTATATGAACATAGATATTTAATAAAGCATGGCGACTAAAAATAAAATTTTCCAGATTAAAAAAGAAATGAAAGAAACATTTTTCTCCTTCCGGTAAACAAATAAATTAAACTTTTATTCTCAAAACATCCGTTTTTCTGTCTGAGATGCTAGCATAAATCGTCTAGAATGCGTAAATCGAATTTATGAATATCTATTTAAAAACAAGCAGACGAAAATAATCATCTAAAAATATTTTAAACTAAGTAAATAATTGCATTCAAACGATTCTTTTCTCTGAACGATTTGTTTCGATTTGTTATCAAATTTTTTAATTAACATTATATTTAATTAGACAAGAAATTTATCACTTTAATCCTCAATTTCCCTTTTAAAAATATCGGTCAGTTGTCAAAAGCTACAATTTGAGTAATTAAAATTTAACAAAAATTTATAATTGATACAAGAAATTGCGGCTGATTATTTTGATAATGGTATTTTGTTACGTCATTTTATGAACACGTGAGGAATATTTTCGGTTTCTTTCCGCAACATACGCGAATAAACAAATCTCGATTCGTAGAAAAGAGTAAGGTAATGAGTGATTAATTTTAGATTACATGCGCATCTGACATCATTCAGGTTAATTGAGTTTGTAATTACGAGGTAAACTGATGCCAAATTTAATTCAATTAGAGCCACGGTTTAATGATTCTAGTTTATCCCAACATACCAAACACAAGAAATGACTGTGTGCATGACTTGTAGAACTGAATATTACTATTACCTATTGATTCAGCTGTAGGAGATATGAACTAATAAAATGAGATGCCCTAGAGTGAGCACAGTGCCGAATCGGAATCGCTAGGCAAAGAGATAAAAACTAAAAATTAGTATGCAAATTTTTATACACTAATAAAAGGTCCTTGTAATTTTGACATTTAAAAAATGCATAATCTTTTTGAACAATATAAAGTAAATTTCTGTGCTTTGGATTCTTATGCACTTTAGAATTTTTTTTAAAAAAATGCCGATAATATAATATTCTATAAGTAGCGGAGTCAAAAACAGACCTTAATATATATTACATAAATAAAAAAAGTCAAATATACAGTTGCAAAAACAAATAAGTATGACAAAAATAGTTTTCAACCTTTTGAAGGATCATGGGAAATGTGTTTACCATAAAATTCAGTCTTTGAATTTAGGTAAGCTGGCATAAGTTCTCACAAATCTTTCAATAAGACAGAAACTTAGATGTCAGTTCCTAATCTCACAAAATTACGAGTCTTGATTTGTTATTTAGTTACTAATTAACTAAATCAATTCCTCAAATTAAATTAATCTAATATGCTAAATTAATTGCTTTTCTTAAGTCAATCTCAATCTTAATATAATACCATGAGTAGAAAAAAAATCGCCTTTTAACCCTTTCTAGGGCCGTGGGAAGTATGCTTCCCACCAAATTTATCAATCTTTGTATGAATTTATGTAGGTTGGCATCAGTTCTGACAAATTTCTTTAGAAAGACAAACTTTGAGGCTTCAGTTTTTTTATCTTACACAAAATGATGCGTCTTGATTTGTTCCTTTATTAATTAAATTTAACTTATCTAATAAGCTAAATGAATCCATTTTCTTATTGTAATTTCAAGCCTAAAAATATATTAACATAATATGAATAGAAAAAAAAGGGTCCTTTAAAGGGTTAAAAAGAAGTCTTTCTGAACAAAGTATATTTTTAATATTTTAAAAAGGTAGATTTTTTTTAAACTATTTGTGACATTTTGATATTTTATAATTCATTATTATAAACATAGGGGAATCCTTTAATCGTTCCTTTTTTCAAATTCTACACTAGGTGATGCCATTAGTTTGGAATAAATTTTAATTGAATCAAACGATAATCCTTTTGAAAATATAAAAACAGCTTATGGTCACCGAAAATGCATAAATATAGAATTTCTAGACTTTATCATATTAAGAAAAAAAGTTGGAGAATAGGTTATAAAAATTGCGTCTTCATAACATAAAGCAAGAGAAATTCAATTAAAAAACAGTAATAAAAATTAAATGAACAAAATGAAAAATTTTAGAAGTCATTGGATAAATTATACTGAATTTATTATTCAAAATAATGCTTAACCTTAAATAAATGACTTCATTTTTTTACAAAAAAAAAAAAAATCCGTTCTTTGAATACTGCATATAATTTAAGAAATTTATTTGGCGAGAAATCTCTAAAAAAATTTCATTTTTGGCTCCATATATTAATCTTAAGTATAGTCATAATCGTTAGACTTGCCTTCGGAAATTAATGCTCATATCTACCAAAGCGATTATCTTATAAAAATCGCTTTTTGTACTCCCTTTAGACTTACAAAATTACTTTACGATATTAATTTTATTTCCGTACAATTTATTATTTAAATTTAATAATATTTTAATTTAATTTGATATACACTATCAGAAGCAATATTTTTAAGGGATTCAAACTATCCGTCACATCATTCAGGCACGCGCTTTCGCCAATTATTCTATCCGTAGTAGGATTTTCATTTCCGCTTTTATATCGTAATGTATACGCTTTGCATATCGCACTAAACTGTTTTAATTGAATTCATGTATTTTTGTGGTATTCAATAACTAGGTGAAATTATTTTTGAAGATATGCATCCCATATTAATAATTAACAGCCAGTTAATAATCTGGGCGAACATACTGGTCGCCAAAGGCGGCTAGTTTATCACATAGTATTTAAAAATGAATTTCCAATAACTTATTGTTGCCCTTTGGAACATCCATGTGAAGTTTATAAAAGTGAATAAAAACTTGTAGTTAATGGCTATGCGATCCATCACAAAGTTAATCTTTCAATTATTAAATTAAGAATCTAGAAGAGTCGGCCAAAGTTTTGATTTGTTCTGTCGCAAGATAAAAGTTCAAAGGCAGAAAAGCACAAGTTTGATAAAGTTCACTCTGCCCCGACTGAGCCTCTGATTAAGAAGCCCTGCAGCAAAGTTCATCCAGAAGGAAATTTGGGGAGGGTCCATTACTTTTAGATAAACATGAATGGCATCTGTGACATCTCAAAACTTATTTCCGAAGGATTTATGAACGTTCGACGTTCGGAATTATCTAGAAAGCTTTCCGACAGGCAAACTGATGGAAAGAACGCACGAGATAATCCCCCGTGTTGATCCCCCACACCCATCCATCTGCCCGTTTTTCTTCCTCGCCTCTTGTATGTTGTTGGGTGTTTTGGGTGCAATGGCCAGACTCAACTATACTAAACAATTTATTACGGTTTCGGTATTTACACGAAGCTTCGTGTCCACTTCACATTATTGGGTTAACTAATAATTCATGGGTGGTTAGGATTTTTTTTTAATTTCAAGAAGCACGCATGAAATGTAGAGAACAGACAATCCTTTATAGTTATTTGAAAGAAATTATTTGTATTGCAAAATAGTAAAATAAAAAAAATACGCCGTTTTAGGATAGTTCCAGATATATGGATATATTTAGGATAGTTCCAGTTATAAATATGGAATCTCAATTGGATAAAATTGAGCATTATCAGCAATAATTGCATTTACTGTAAATGGAAACTCAAATGAATCTCAGGGGATTTGTACTATGGCTGATTAGACAGCAATAGCAAAAAGTGCAAAATATAGTTGGTTTGAAATTTGCCGTTTTTAATAAATTGGAAACTTAAACCAACATATATTAGAATTACGAAACTCACTTGACCATAATAAATTTGATTTGTTCAAAAAATTCGAAATATATAAAAAGAGCAGGGTCCAAATTGGAATGTAGCAAGAGAGCAGCTCTTACTCTAAAATACTCTAGTGGTGGAATTAATATTTATCTTTATTAAATATTGCTTAAAATGTTTATTTTAATAAATATAATGATTAAAATAACTAAAAATTGTTATCAAAAATAATTTCAATAAATTCAGTTACTTTCGGAGGGAAAAAATACAACAATTGCGCAAAATTTCAGAATATTGTTCTCACGCGACGTCTTCAGAATTTGAATATTATACATAGATTAATAGCCTTTGTCAACCAACTAGTTCTCCAATGATATTGATTACATTTAATTTCAGTTAAATCATTTTGACATGATTTTATGTCCATGATTCCATAAAGTTGTTAGACAAGAAATGCGTGTTATCGAAACTACATATACCTTTAAAAACTATTATTGGAAATTAAGCAAAAAAAAATATTTAAAGATTAACCAAAATTAAGAAAAAAAATTGCGCAATTATTAAATTGTCGTTAAACAGGCAATTTTTAAAAAAATTTGAAACTTTTTGCAAAATTTTTGAGCAAGAGTATTTTTGGAAGTTACCGCTGGAAAACAAAATTCAGGTCTGATGTATAAATCGCCAACACACACCTTAATTATTAGTCGATATTGAATTAGATGCATTGTGCAGTAACAATCCACGAGTGAATTAAGATCTTTAAGATTTCCATTACATACTTTTGTTTTCAGTACTCAAAAGTTGTATTTATTCAATAAAGAATCTTCATATTAAAACTTAAAATTTTCCATTTTGACAAAGAATCAACTACAATAAATTATAGCAAGTATAAACATTGTTTTAACATTATATTAACAGAAAATTCGAAATCATACAATCGTTTATTATTTAAAAAAATTTTAATTATTGGAAACATTAACGATTAGAAATGAGAAATTGATAGGAAAGTCCCAAATTTTCAATGTGCCACGGAAAAAAAAAGTGTATCTTAGATAAAAGTAATTATTCAGAAATAAAATTTAAGACAATCAGCACATTTCGTAAAACATTTAAAGTTAACGCACCCTTTCCATCATTTAAAATACAATTGATAATATTAGTTTAATAAAGTGGGATAGTATTAGTTAGATAATATTAGTTAGATAATATTAGTTAGATAATATTAGTTTAATAAGAATAAATAGATATTAGTTTAATAAAGTGGGTTTTGCATTCAAAGGGCTCTTGTATCTATTTTATATACTAGACAGACCCTGCACATATTACTAAAAAGATAATTTTTTTTGAAGTTAGAACATTTTTAAAATCCTCCTATCCAGTTTTATTTTATACTAGCCGCCTTTGGCGACCAGTCGGTTCGCCAGTATTACCGCTCGCTATAATTTTCAATTAAATATTTTAAGTAACTGGTCTCTTAATAGATTCTCAAACAAAACATTTTTAATCTTCAAATTTTGATAGTCATACCAAATTTATAGTGTTGTTTAGATCGTTTCGTTCAATTTACTATAAATATTTCGCTAATTTGATGTCATTTCCGGTAAAACTTCAACTTTAATTTAAAATGGAAATGATGAAATTGCAACATATTTTTTAATAAAACCAAGCGTTTTATTTTATTTATCATCTTTATTGTTATTTATTATTATTATTACTGAATATGAGTATTGCAAACAGAATCGCTCGGTATTTAAGTCTTATGTGAACTACAAAATATTTTTCATAATTTATGTAATATTTAAAACAATAATTCAACAAAAAATTTTCAGATTCAGCATAAAATTCAGTTTTTAGTTTTGCTTTCAAAAGGATTGAAATGAAATCAATAATATTTTGTTCCGGCCTATAAATATATTTCAAAAATTATGACAACTAAATTGAATACAGTAAGGTATCAAATTCAGAGAAATATTCTGGACACACCAAATTTTAAATGAATGAATGTTTCTGTTTTCCCACGATCAACTAAGATTTATTTATGAAGTTTTGAATGTTAAAAATTTAGAAAAACTCAACATTTTCATAATCTTAGTCCAATTAATCTTGAGAAACCTGCGGGCTGATTGGCGTATTTTCTTTGAAACGATCGATGGAAAATTTAAAATTATCCTTTTTTTTATTGAATAGTGATATTCAAATTTTCATAGATAAGTCAGTTTAAGTGATTGATTTAGTTGATTGGAAATTAACTCTTTTTATTTAAAATATTAGTGTTTCAAGAACATTTCGTTATTCGGAATTTCCACAGCAGAAGCTTAATGTAAAATCAAAAATTCGTTATTTATTAGAGCATTTATTAAATCAAGTTACATAAAATATAATCATTTTCCATTTAGACCATTTTAGCACATCTGTGACTTGCTAAAGTTTTACAAATTAGCTGTGTGGCCCTGATTTGAATGGATATCCTGTTCATATTAAACAAAACTTGCCTTAAAATATAACTGATTTATTGGATTAGTAATATAGAGAGTGTAAAAGATCATAAAATAATTTTTCTTGAATTTATTTTTTAGAAAAAATAATATTTCATATACGTTTCCTTTCCTACACACACGTGCCGAAAATTATATTTTTGCAGATTTTATTTCTAAAAAGATTTAATTTATTTTTAGTTGGAGCTTTAATCAATGTGATGGCAACACTTTGAAAAAAGCTAATTTTTTCCCATAAATAAGAAACGAGATCGAGCAGCTTAAATTTTATTTTTATTTTTATTTGTTTTATTTCTAAAAAATTGTTGAAAAATATATTTAAAAATTCATTAAAAACAGAAATTTAATTTTAAGGTTAAAACATTGGTATCATTTAAAAAGATACATTTTTGATCTTTAACTTCATGTAAAAATCTTTTTTGTGCGGTAATATTTTCGGCAGATATAGCAGAAACACGTCAAAATTTCGCTTAATTTTTAAATAAATAATATTCTAGTTAAAAAATCGAAAAAATAACCCCCAGGTGCACATTCCTGGTCTCTAACGTATACACGTGCCAAATTTGGTAGCTGTAGGTTGAATGGTCTGGCCTGTAGAGCGTCAACACACGCACACACACTGAGCTTTATTATAAGTACTACATAGAACAAACACATCAAAAGTAAACATAACATTTCAATAATTGCCAAAAACAAAAGAGAAAAATGCATTTAATAAGCAGACGATATTTAGAAAAGTACAGATATTTAGACTGAAAAATGAAATTATCTGAAATTAACCACACGCGCAGACGATATTTACAAAAGTAAAAATATTCAAACCTGAAAAGGAAAATAGTTATTCCATCAATAAATGCCATAACTTTGTTTATATCTTCATTATTTTATGAGTCATTAAACATCAAAATGGGTCCGGGAGTAAATAAACACCCTGTATAGAGAGTAAAAAAGATCATAAAATAATTTCTTGAATTTATTTTTTAGAAAAAATATTTCATTTTTGTTTCATTTCCTACAGACACGCGCCGAAAATTATATTTTTTCAGATTTCATTTCCAAAAAGATTTAATTTATTTTTAATTGCTGCTTTAATCAATGTGATGGCAACACGTTGAAAAAAGCTAATTTTTTCCCATAAATGCGAAACGTGCTTAATTTTAATTTCTATTTTTTACGAAAAAAATTATTAAAAAACAAAGTTAAAATATTTAAAAATTCATTAAAAATAGAAATTAATTTTAAGATTAAAACATTAGTATCATTTAAAAGATAAATTTTTTATCTTTAACTTCATGTAAAAATCTTTTTTGTGCGGTAATATTTTCGGAAGTTATAGCAGAAACACGTCCAAATTTCGCTTAATTTTTAAATAAATAAAATTCTAGTTAAAAATTCGAAAAAATAACCCCCAGGTGCACATTCCCGGCCTTCAAGGTATACATGTGCCAAATTTGGTAGCTGTAATTTGAATGGTCTGGCCTGTAGAGCGCCAACACACACACACACACACACACTGAGCTTTATTATAAGTATAGATATAGATAATAGAGTCAGTCACCTTAGTATGATAGTGATAACAGGGTGGTTATAAATTTATTCCTGATTGCAAAAAGTTATTACAAAGGAATAATTGAATTTAAAATAATCTTTTTTACTACGAAGCGTCAATATTCTTTATTATTTTTTTTCGGACAGACAGAGCAACTAATGCAGGTTTTGCATTCGTTTGTTATCAAAATGGCGCTAATTAATAAAAACAGTTCAATGTATTCTTGGGTTCATGAATTCCAATTAGCCATTACTGTTCAATGTCAATATTGGTGTTACAAAAAAGAACAGAATATTTGCATCTCCAATTCAAGATACTGGTACACTCAAAGTTAGGATCGCAGATGTTGTGCCTAGAGTGACTGCACTAAAATTTTTATAAAAGTTTCTACAATAAATCAAAGCAACCAAATGCCACATCTTTAATAGTTTTTTTTTTCGTAATTAGGGAAAAAAAAACGAACTTCTGTATATTAATCAGTCTAAAAGAAAAGAAAATCAAAATCGAAATTGCTTTTTAAATCATGTTTATTGTTATAATTAAAAACTTGGAGGGTAAAATAACTTGCGAATTTTTTCAATATCCCTTCTTATCAATTTAAAATTAGCAATTCCTTTAAATGTCAAAAGTAATAATTAGCAGCTATTTTCGGAATCCAAAATTGAACTAATATCCACCTATGTAGCTTGAGATATTCTTTTATTCTATACTTTTCAATTTACATTCTCTCTTGAAAATTGAATTCTTATTCTCTTGAAAATTGTCTAAATCTGAACTATAATAATATATTGAATTCCGTTTAAAATAAAACTATGGTACAAAAGTCTACTTTATTCCTAACTGAATTTGTCAAACAATTTTGACTTACCAATGACAAATGAGAAAAATTTGAGTTCACATACCATTCAAGGATAGTAAACCAAAATCATTTAATTGTATTAAAAGATGGAAATAAATAAAATATAGTTCCTTTCCATTGTCGCATGTTTTTTTTTTATTTCACAAGTCAACAGAGCCAAAATTATTTCCTCATTTAAAAACGCAGTCTTATGATCCTATTAAAAACTTGTTCGCTGACGTGGAAAATTAATTCGCCGCTATTAATGTTCAACTGTCCACATTGTTTCTTGCAAGGAAATTGACATTCTCTCAAGTACAGCGTTTGTCCAAGGTCTTAACATTTTAAAAATAATTAGCCGATATAACCGATTTTGTTCAGGTTTAAAATAATTTCATGCTTAATATTTTTAAAGCAAAAACAGTCTTTTAAATAAAATACTGAAAACTCGAAATCTTTTTATCGTCTGAAATGTTTAATAAAAATTAAAAAAAGAGAATATAAATTGAATCAGACTATTTTTAAAGCCGCAATAGCTAATCTTCTCTATATCTCTTATAAAACAAAATAATTTTTCGTTACGATTTTTAATATTCTTTTGAACTTTTCTTTTAGTGTTCTTTCAGAATTCTGCTAATATGGTTCCGGAAATCGTTCTTCGTTTGTATTCTTGTTCTTCAATAAAAATACTGTACGAAGTATTTCTTGAAAGAAAAAAAAAATGGAAAAACGATAAAAATATTTAAAAATAAATATCAAAAATAAAGGCAGAGGTAATGAAAGTCATCTTCATCTGGCAAAAGATGATCGACAAATTTTGCTTCAAAATTGCCTTCATCTATTCAATAATTATAAAATTTCGAAGAAAAAAAAATTGGAGAAAACACTGTAAAGAAATGAAATTACCATTACTGAAAAAATAAGATTTTTAATTTTAAGATATACAATTATTTTTATGGAAATAAGTTACTCGGAAAAAAACTATAGAAAGACAACAATTGGATTTCTAATTTGTTGAATATTTAACTTTTCGCATTGGCAATATTCTCTTTTGTCTTAACGTGTAAAGTTTGGTTGAATTCACCCAGTTGTTTAAGATATGCGACTATGTTCGCATATCTTATTATTTCTTTTATATCTTATCATATCTTTATTTCTCTTGAAAATGTTCGAAAATAGTCATAATTTTGAATATTTGTTTAAGTAGATTAAGAAAACATCAATGAAACCAAACAACCAGTTGAGTGGCTTGAATTTTTCTCTTCAAAATTAGGGGGGAAGTTGCGTTTTTTTTTTGTTGTTGTTTTGTTTTGTTTTTCCGCTAAAAAATTGGTATAAAACAAAAATCTAGTTTAGAGATTATAAAATGATTCGATTAAAATTTCGATATATTTCTTAAGCCATTATCTAGTTCTTAAGATGAATTTCTAATCATTCTTTCAACATTGTGGTTCGACTGATAAATAACACGCAAATTCCAATTTTTCCCCCCACATTGTGAAGCACTAAATTAAAAACTATAAAATATTTCTAAATGAATACATAACTTATTCCCTAGTTCAAGAACTGCAGAACATACTGAGAAATTATTAACCTAAATCTGAAATACGCATTAAATTTTAACTTATGACGTTTTTCGGAAGAAAATTTTATTAAACATTAAAATTTGAGCAAATAACCTATTAAGATTTAAAATAGTAATAAAACGTATGTAAATATAAAAATCCCCAACTCCCCCAAAAGATGGACTTGGAAACCAAATTCTAACGGTTTTATAAAAAAACCTGTTCAATCATTAAGAATATTAAATTTTAAAAATGTCATAATTTCGCAAAAGAACGTCCTTTTAACGTAATCGTAAGACAAGATGTGGATAATACACACACATGACGACTTTTATTTATATTAAAATTTATATTTATTGGATGTTATTAAAAGCTATCCAAGAGATGAGTCTCACCGGGGCTCTTTTCTCCCAGGAATATTCATACGCCATTTTTAGTACAATCCAACTTTCAAATTAAATAATGCGTAAAAAGATTTTTTAAAACTCCTGTTCATAAATGAAAAAAAGAAAATTATCAAATATCTGAGGATATTAAAAGGTATGTTGGGCGCTAATTGGAATGCTACGTAAATCAAAATTTAAAATTTTACGCTATTTTAATTGAATCTCGGGCATTCGGGCAATTTTTGACATGAATCGCCTCTTTTAACAAGTTAACCCCCACATGATTTACTGCGGTACACACCTACCTAACTGAGTGAAATTATGCAATTAGACTCCATTATAATTAAGGGATAGAAAAGTATGTATCCTATATTTAGAAAGTGTGAATATTAGGTGTAATCACTGAACATGTTACTAACTGATAAGATTAGTCTTGCATTTTTTTTATTTAATCTCCATGTTCATGATTTTATTTAGTTAGCATTTTTTTAATTTCAGAAAAGTTTGTAAAAGTGTAAGTTTTTTTTTTTATTATTTAATTTTTAATCAGTAGGAAAATATAACATAAGTAATAAAATTTAATAATTATGGTCAATTTTTTAAAATAAAGATTTCCTTTCCTGAAAGTATTTAATTATCTGAAAGATAAATATAAATTTTCAGCAAGTTAATGATTTCTCTAAAAGTTATTTCAGATAGCTTCTCAAGTGGAATATAACACAGCTCAATTTCATATAAATATGTACATATCAAGAGTTCAAATTAAGTTTCATGCACATCCATCCTCCAAGAGCTATTATATCACCGAACAAAAGATTTTCGATATAAGAAAGCGTATACACTATCGAAGATAAGATAAGTCAAGATAACACGCGCAAATATTTTATTCCAGCATTTGAAAAAAATTCATTCCTCCATTTCTAAACATTATGTAAATGCAATTTATCCTGCAATTTAATAGTGCATTAGGATTAATGAGTGTGTGAAATCATAAAATCGATAAAGAGCTAACTTGGCGCTTTTTTTTTTTTTTTTTGGAGAGTGAAAATTTTTACCTTGGACCGCTTTTCGAAATTTTATTAAAAATAAAGCATAAATAATTTTTGCTTTTTTTTTCTGTAATAGAATCCGAAGTTATAACAAAACTGATTTTTACATCTGAAAATTCAAAATATTTATTCAATAAAAAATTTTATATTTTTTAAAAATTTAAGAAGTTTTAACATATTTTAGAACACCACATTTTATTGTTTCTACTAATATTTCTTCCTAACTTTTTCCCTATTGTTGATGATTAAGATATGAAGATTCAACTAATTTTACGCATGTAAATTTCAGTATAAAGCATGCTTTTAATAAATTTTTTGAAATTTTGTTTCGCTTACAATTAAGGTTTAACTATACAATCGTGCAGTGCTAGACAAAATTTTAAAGTACATCCATTATAATAATTACAGTTGCTCTTTCCTGCGATTTAATTGGAAGCACCAAGTTACGAAATATGAGAAAGTGCACTTTACAATAAACATATACGGCTTATAAAATATAATCAAATTTAGTTTTAAAATTATTTTGCTAAGAAAGACATTACGATCAAGATACATCAATTTTTTTTAAAAAAATTAACATTTTAGCAGTATTTGATTCGTATGAACCAACTGGTCATCAAAGACTGAACTACAGGTTTCTAATGAAAGTATCCCTCCACCACAAAAAAATAGTGCATCTTCGAGAGAGACAAAAACGCCAAGATTGCACAGTTTGTTTGTTTTTTAATTTCGATTTTTGCGTGACAGTTTTGTGCTTCTTATCTTAGTAAAAAAAGTCAAACTTGTTTTAGTGCGGTAGATAGAGACTACACAAAAAATAAGCATTTAGAAACTTCATAAATAGCTAAAACAGGCATTTTAACAAAATATTAAGGAAAAAATATTATGCGAAGGCAAGAGATCGAATAAAAAATCTTAGAAAATATGTCGAAGATTTACGAAACGGCGAGAAAATACTTTCCAAAAACAACAATTAAAACATACATGTAAACATTTTTAAAAATCTCATTTTAAACGTGGAAATTTCTTTTAATGCACATTATGCAATACTATTCATCGTAGTCCGAAACACACCATCTTGATGAAACGATTCAAAACGATTTTCCGTCAAACTCGGAAAGATGAGCGCATTTCCAGAATTCTTAGATATTCTTTGACCTTGATTTCTACCTCATAGATGCTTTTTCGTTCAGTTCCCTCCTCCCCATGTGTATGCGAGTATCGTTTCTGACCATATTTTTAAAAAATAGTGTTGATTCCCTAGAGGACTATTGTTAATCTCTAAGTATCAAAAATTTCAACAAAATAAAAATATTTCAGCATTAAGAATAATTTGTAAAGAAGAGAACTTTCAAATTTCCAGAACAGAAATATTCCATTTATTCATCGTAGTTTAATTTTTATGGCCCTTTCAGTAAATAAAAATTGGTCTAAAGTACTTTATTCTGAATCGGTATCTTTCCCCGACAATATTACGAGTTATCCGCAATTAATACGTCTTTTAAATCCGCGTAGAATCAACCTTATTGTTAAATGCAAGCATCTCATTTTCCCCTCTCACCCCTAATTCGATTAAAACGCATGCGCAAAAGCGTGGAGGTATTTTGAATCTGAGATTCAATCAGTAGCTCATAAGAACCTGTAGTCATCGTGTCCACTTGTACTCGGACAGATAGACTTCCTGTTAATCGATTTCGTTGCACTTTTGATAGAAATATGAAAATATAACAAAGATCATATAAAATTTCACCTATTCAGTTTAAAGCATTTTTGAGTTATTGCGTTCACAGATACAGTTCCAAAATTGTGTTTATCGGAAATATGGAAGCTTAAAACTGATTCCTCGAAATATCGAATTCGAATTTTTCGACTATTACAACTTTTATATATTTCGCACACAAGAAAATAAAATTCCTCAGTCAATATTTTTTTTAACTTAACACATTGCTATCTCCGAATAAATTTCCTTTTGGTTCAAAAGTAACCTTTTAAAACACGGAGAGTAAAAATTCTATACCAGGATGAAGGATCCATGAAACTGGATCCTTCATCCTGGTATATGGGAAAATTTTAAGAAACCTTGAACTTATCAAAATCTAAAATTTAACACCATCTAAAATGAACATTCGGAAATAAAAATTAAAGAACTTTAAAAAGCATTTACCATTATCAGAAAAATCCAGCTCGAAATCATTAAGCGAGAAAAGCGAAGCCAGGGCATCATTCAGCCAGTCCTCCAAATCCGAGAGCAATTTGTGCATCAGAATAACAGACACTTCCAAAATCGAACTATCCCAAACGCATTTGCCACCAAACGACTCCATGCCTGACCTCAAACTGATCAAAACCCCAACTATGGCCTTCCTTAAAATTGTTTGGAAAAGTAAAACTAGTTTCATTTCCAATAAATGATAACGTTTTATCAGTAGGGCATTCGACTGATAACCTCAAGATGGAAATTTAAAGTTGACCGAAATTTCTAATAAAAAACATTATGAAAACGGAAACTGACGCCTGCCGATTATTATGAAAGACACGTGCATTTCTTATCTGGTGTGGAGTCATTTATCGGTGGTTTCGATCGTAGACGATTAAGTCTATCTTTAGAAATTCAGTGCGCGTTCGAGTGCAATTCAGTGTGTGAAGTGGAAGTGTTAAGCTGTTAAATCGGATTCACGCTTCGATGATTTAATGCGCATTGTTGCAGCTCCAAAACATAATCGCAATTCAACCTTAAAGGAAGATGTGCAGTTCAGGTGTCGTGCAGTATTGTTTTTTGAAATAAAGTTTTGTTGTAATCACGTGATTGTCATCTTGGATCTTCGATACAATTGATGGATGCATTTCACATTCTGTTATGCGAGGACAGCATACAGAGATGATCGGTATTGATAGAATGTATCAAGATTTCATTGTTCTTTAATTATACAAGTGCTCTCAACGACCCATTTGTTTGGCTGCTTGACGTATTGTAGCCAAATGCGATTCTTGCGCCAAAAAACTCCAGCTGCAGTGCTTTCCAAAACCTTCTCGCATACTCCCAAATTATGACTTGCATAGTATTGGCATGCAATAGTTATGAAATATTAAACTTTTACATGAATTTTGCACTTTTACTGAATCTATCATCCTTGGCGAGTTATTTGGCGATAAATCTTAGGCATGTGTTAATAGTATCAAAAAATCAATTTGTGTTTTAAACACGTTCTTTCTCAGCCGATTGAAACAAAAAGTTGACAGGACACTTGTAGTCACAAAATCCCATATTAAATTTGATATACTTAAGTC
>JAPMOR010025382.1:0-10101 GCA_026543865.1 Argiope aurantia
ACTTTTCTTTTTAATTTTTTTTTATTTTGAAGTTGACTTTTTTGATCTTATCCTTGTTTCATTTGAATTAAAGCACCAAAACAGATTAACAATTAAGGGAACGGTGGACTCTATTAGTAGTTTTTTGGTGAATTATTCACTTAGAGTTTTAAAAATTTTTATGCATATGTATTAAAATATATATATTTAAAAACTTTAAAATGAAATTTATTTTTAAAAAATTAAAAGATATATAATTTTTTAAATTTCATGATATTCAAGGCGATTTAATTTTCAATTTTTTCTATTATTTATTTTTGATTATTATTTATTATGATTATTATTTGGAATAAAAATGTTTTTGATTTTCAGTTGCAATTGAATGTTAATTTTTTAGAAATATTTTTATGTACACTTACTGAATTTTCATAAGGATATTATGTTTCTTGGAACTAAAATTGACTTTTAATTATCTGAAAAAAACTCGAAATATAAATTGCATACCCTATTTTCTTTTAATGTTTAATCGAAATCTCTATTTTCAGATTATATTTAATTTCTTCAAATTGAAGACACCTAGAACATTTCAAAGTTTATAGAATCTAATTATAAAATTATTTTGAGAAAAGCAATTAAAGTGCGCTTTTTTCTTTTCTCTAGGCCTTTGAAATATTCATTTTATTGAACAATATATCTTATAACCCTATTTTAGTTCAATATATTTTGGGGAGGAAACGATAAAAATAAAATTTCATGTTTCTGATCATTTTTGGTTATTTCGAATTCCACTGTTTCCTTAAATGAACTAACACTTAATTATGTAAATGTAATTCCTACAAATTCCTTTAATTTTTGACTCACTTCTGTATAATTTTAAAAATCCTCTCCGTGAATCTGAATTGAAATTCAGCAAATTCAATTCCCAAGGTCAAGTTTTTAAAAGATTTTAAAAAACAAAAAAGGATCTTTAATAATAAATTAAAAAGTAGATCTTCTAATTAATTTTTTATTTATTTTTTCCTTTAAAAATTATCTGTAGAATTTCTCTACACATTTAAGAAATTATCTGCTGGATGCCGGAAGCTCGCTTACTAACAATAGAATAGAAAATTACAAAGAGCATAAAGAATATATGTTGAAGGTTTTTGACAAAATATTTATATTATCTTATTTTTCTACTTTCTTTTATGTTATGTAGAATAAAATTATTGCAAATCGTTAAAAAATTCCAACATGAAATTTTTGACGAATCTCCACATTTCATACCTCCCTGAAAATCAAGTTTTTGACATTACATCTGTTTGTCTGTCCGTCCGTCAGTCTATGAACCCGAAAACTCAAAATTTTTGAATCTGTAAGGATGAAATTTGTTCGATGAATTTTACACCGCTTTTATTGATTTCTATGAAAAGTTGAACTTAATTCATTTTCAAGAAGTCTGTCTATCGTGCTGTTCCGGTACAAGTGAATTCATTGACAACAAAATTTAAAGATCTAATAGACAGATAAAATTTGATATATAGATTTAGCATCCAAAATGCTGATTCTTAACCAAAACTGTGAAAATGTTGACCGAATGTCTGTAGGTACCTTCGTATGTCCGTAAACGCAATAACTTAAATCAATGAAATTCTGCACGTGATCTTGTGATTTCAACTGTAGTTCCTTGTCAAATTCAGGTACTGATTAATCAGTAAGAAAGGACTCCAAATCACATATTCTCACAATAGATTCATTTAAAAAATCTATATTCGCGCCAAAGATCTATGATTCGTCAATGCTTTATTATACTTTATCCAAGGTCTGCAATTTTAAGCGGAAGGGAGGAGGTAAAACCTATATTGGCGAATATGGGAAAAAGTTTTGGAAGGATCATTCCACCTTGTAATCTTTATATATATTTTTCAGAAACTTACCTTTCTCTACTTTTTTATATTAAAAATATGTATATTGAGAAAACATTGTGATGTCAAATAATTTGAACATTAGACTTTAATGCATTTCAATGTTTCAGACTTCCATGAGTTCAGAATTATGTCTGTCTGTCAGGAAACAAGATAACTCATAAGTGCTTTGAGCTAGAAGAATAATATTTGGTATATAATCTTTTCACCAAATTTAAAACACACACACACACACACACACACATTAAAAATAAAATAAATAATAAAACTAAATTCTAAAATGATAACTATTACAACATATTAAAGAAAGCTACTCCAAAAAGTAATTCTCTAAATTACTTATAAAAGTTTAAGGCATATTTTCTTAAAATTCTGTATACATATCTTAGTTTAAAAATGCAAAAATGCATGCATAAAGTAGCAATTTAGTATTTTTTAAAAATAAAGGCTTAGAAACAGTTTAAAAGTGAACTAAATTAATACTCTACAGTCAATTTAATTTTCGCTTAGAGATGTAGAATTCTTTTACATTTGAATAGGATTTTGCATTTTACTCCCCTCCCTCCCAGAATTAACTCTTTTGATGACGAATTTCATTAAATAAAAAGTAATATATATTTCATGAAATGAAATTTTCCAAATTATTTATCGCATCGACACTTTTTTATTTCAGTTACCAAAAGCCATTAAAAAGAGTATGCATACTGTATTTTTAATTTTTGTTCGTTTGAAATGATATTAGTTATAGAAAAATAAGTTTTAATATTCGTTTCTATAATAACATTACTGTTAAATTTTATTTTCAATAATTTCATTCGATTAAAATGTCTATTGATCTTTTTTTTATTATCTTTTCATTTAATAGTTTGAAATTATTATCGTCTGCATAAAAAGCTATTTTATACATTATTAAAAAAAGTCACCTGACAAAGGCACGAATTAAAATATTCTACGCTTACACTTTTGAAATTAAAGCAATACAAGCAAAGAAAAAAATATTTCTTGAAGTTTATATATTATTTCTATTATTAAAGTGTTTTTCGCAATTAATATAAACACTATGGTTTTAAATAAGCTATTTATATATTGAACGTTTTATTGACTTCTGACTTAGGAAAAGGGCATACAAATCCTTTGTTTATATTTAAACAAAAAAAAAGCATTTTAACCATAATTATACCAAGGTGTCACTGACTCTGCCATTATAGGCGCATTACTCTATATATTATTTCTGATTAAATGTCTCTCTTTCTTAACTAATATAAGGCTTACAAAGATAAATAATGTATGAATTAATAGTAATTATTATTAATCTCAAAGCATAACATAATCATTTAAAACAATAGTACAATGTTTGTTTAGAATTTAAAACAAAATAAAAACTAAAAGCTATCTTAACATCATAATTGTACAGTTGTCTCACAACTTGTTTCTCATATTGCTGTACTTGATAATTGATAACTCTACGCAAGTCCCTAATTTATTGACTTTTACGAGACATTAAATTGAACTATATATCTTTTTATCAATTACAGGAAGTGACAAACAAAGGTAATAATATTGTATACATATTTACATCAATTAATTGTCTGTAATAACCGGAAATGCATAACAAGCCTGCATTTTATAAATTGCCTAATTTTTTGTTTTGTTTTTTGAATATTGCTATAAAATAGTGAAATAGAATAATGAAAATTAAAAAACTTATTTCAAAACAACATATGAAACGGATAAAGTAAAAGTGCAGAAGATGTTTTCACAAAGAACAGCATTTGCAGAAACTTATATCTAATATTTTAAATGAATTTTTGTTTCTTCTTACCTTATGCCCTGCCGTACCGTTCAACGGATTGCGATTTAACTTTGCCAAATTATTTCAATTAGGAATTCAAATTATTGCCAATTAATCGCACATATTAATAGCACATATCAAGCAAAATAAAATTATTATCATTGATGCCAATCATTGTGAATGAAATAAAATCTAAAATATTTAATGCAAGCGTTAAATTTTTTCTTTTTATTAATGGGCAGTCATCTACACAGGATATTTTCATTCAGCGTGCACAATATTTTGTTTGCTGAAAAACGCACATATTATTCAGAGCTTATCTCACTGATGCAAAATAGAATTGTTAGCACAATAGAATAGCACGTAGAAATAAGTCAATTCGAGCTTCTCAAACAAACGAGGAACAACAAGATAGAAATAAAGCAGATCGTTTAAGAACTGCAAATTCATGTGTTTCAGAATCTCAAGATCAACATGCGGCAAGAATCGAAAGACAAACTTTATATGCTACCTGATCACGCGCATCAGAATCAAAAGACCAATATACGGCGAGGCAACTATTCTTAACCGAAAGTCGATTAGAGAAGATGTGCTCATTCCACACATTCCCATCATTCCCACCGATATGCCTTTATTTCAAACGACTGCAGTTCCCCGTTCGACTTACATTCTCGACGATCATCAACAAGGTCAATCGCTTCAAGTAAACGGATTGAAGATAGAAAATCCATGTTTTTCATATGGCCATATATTGACGATATATATTCATATATATGGCCATATATATTCATATATTGGATCCTTATGAAAAAAAAAACATTATTACCCTAAAGCATTTGAATAATAAAGATAAAAAAATAGAATGAATAATAAATTTTATTTGTACTGCTACTTTATATATCATAAAATTTCAATGAATATATTCATTACCGATAAGAAAATGAATATCATTCTTTCTATCATTCCTAATTAAACAAGACAGCAATTTTAAATTTCAATACGATATTTCCAAAATTATTTCTTTCTGCGGCAGCAACGCGCAGCAGAAAGAAATAGTTGTTAATAGTAGCTAGCAGTAAATAATTATAAATCTAAATTTGTTACCTGTAGCTAGTGTTAAATAAATTACAAATCCCTAATTCGAAAATAGTAATAGATCTCAGAGTGATCATAACTACACAAAGAGAATATATTCTCGCAAGTACCCAACCTTTTTCTTGATTTCCCTGCAGGATACGACATCACATGGAATTTTCTAGAAGATTTTTCAGATTTCAGCTCCTAATAAAGAAAGGAATATAATTTTTGAATTTTTCAGAACATTCATGATTGTCGCCAAAGTGACAAATTTGATCAGAAAGTCACAATACAGCCACCAACCGTGTCACCAAAATCGAAGTCATAATATCAGCCTTCATTAATAATATTTATAAATCTCTTTCTCCAGAGATTAGATTCACATTCCAGGAAAGTAATCTTACAGCTTCTTACTCTAAGCGTTGTATGTAAAAAGTTGTATGAAAAGTAGTGAAAATAACAAAAAATGAAATCATTGATAATGAATGATAAACTTATTTTAACAATTGCACACTAATTAAATCTAATAATGTTTAAGCATTTAGAATTTTTGTTTATAATTTATAAATTTTATTACTTGTTTTAGTACCTGTAAGGAAGTAATTTATATATAAAAAATAATCTTTCTTATACTCTAGATAATTTTACCACAGAATTGCAATATACGACACATTTTCAATAAAAAAATATAATAGAATGTAACATAGCATATTTTCTTAATAAATTTAACTATTCTGTAATGCTTTCAAGCCTTGTCTAATTTATCTATTTCATAACCCAAATCAACTTCCACGATTAATTTTATCTAATAAACATCAATAGAGTTTTGAAATTCATTAAACTATTACTGTGCAACATAGTAGAAATATTATTTGAATTATTAAGAAAAATCCACATTCTTCTACACAAAAGTGATAGATTTCTTTAATAAACTGACATATCGACATCTATTATTGAAGATAACAGTGCTGTTATGCAAAGAAAAATAAAGATTGGTCTTTCGCCTATTCTTCAAAAAATGGATTCATTTATTTCTCTGCGCTGTATTCAGAGTTAAAAACAGAAAAATGAAATTAGTTGACATATTGAATGGCTGTTTCATTGATCAATAGGAGATAAAGGGTTGAGACGTTCATAATAGACCAGATAAAAGAGGGGGGAAGCTGTTGGTTCCCTTTTGGCAATGGACTAATTAACATGTCTTGTCTTAATCAATAAATCTAATGATTTTTCTCTTTATTTTGCTGATAATTGGAGTAAAGTTATCAGGATAACTTTAAAAAATATATGTTATTTTATTAATATATATATATATATATATATATATATATATATATATATATATTAAAAAAATCTTATCAGGATAAATAAAAAAAACTGACCACATTGTGAGACTAGCTTTTTCGTACAGATTATTGATTTCTTACGTTGTTAAATGATTAATATGGAATGCATCATTTACAAAAAAATTCGTCTTTTGTATTTGATACTATTGAAAGACATGACTTCAATTGAATCAAAATACTACAAATTATCGTCGATGCAAATTAAAAAGTATATATGTAACGTCATAAAAATGGAAATAAAAATATGCTAGTTCAGAATTTATGCCCAAAGAAAGCTTTTTCTTAAAATATTAATTTCTACAGCTTGAGACAGAGTTCTTGGATGGATGAGTTTGAAATTCTTCATAGCAAAATGTGTACAACATTATATTTAAAATTGTACAGTTATGATATTGATATCATTAAAAATTTAGCTTTTTAAATTTTAAGATAATTCAAAAACTGTTTTTTGAGGCAATTGTTTTGGAAGGCATGCATTTCTATTTTCATTCACAGTCACAGCAATTCACAAATCGCAGAAATTATTCATCCAGTTACAGTTACACCTATTTTAAGCATCGGTTAAATTTAGATATCTATTTGTATAATATTTGAATTCCTTTGCGTCGTTTTTTTTTATTTCGACTGAATGAAATTTTTGATGATATGAAGAAGTTATAATCAAAAGACGTTATCAAAGTTTGATGTTACTAAAACTGGCAAATTCTCCCAAAAGAAGTTCCAATAATTAGTTGAGCTTAACTTGAAAATTGCAGTTGTAAAAACTGAAGAGTTTATAACATTCACATGGCTATGTATATTTAACTGTTGCTTTCAACAGAAAATAATAAAAAAGGTTTATTTGGCTGATTTTGCCACGTATAATAGCACTTTATATATAAAAAATAGGTATCATTATTTCGTTTCAATTAGCTCTTTTTGTGCTAAAACTAAGTGCATCTTTATAATCATTAGCCTAAAATAGTTCGATTTGTTCTGAGAATAGACGCATTAGGAAGAAAATTATTTAGAAAATAACTGAATTATTTTTTTGTTCACTATCTGTCACGGTTTACCTCAGTATAAAATACATTTCTATCTTTTTAAACTCATAATTGTAGTATGATTTAAAAGTAAAGAAAAATATGACCTAAAATACTTCTTCTACTACTTAAAAATGGGAAGTTTATCTAGCTTGATTAAAATTAATCTTTACTTATTGATTCACAGGAAGGAAAGGAGTTGAGTTCCCTTTGGATACTTAGGAGAATTTCCTCTTCCCTTCCAACAATGAATTTATTTAATAAGGAAGAAGGGATATAACGATTTAAAATAACCAACAGGCACAGGACATATCTCATCTTTGGAGAAAGCTCTATATTTTAGCGTTTCAAAAATTATAATGCGCTCTATTCCGAAAATTAATATTCAACTATATTTTTAAAAATGTAATTTATCTTTTATAATGTTTTGTTTTTTTTAATTTTTCAAAAAAGCTTTCTAACGTCATTTGTCTTTTGCTGCTCTTCAGAATTTTGAGGTGAAAATTAGACAGAGCAGTGTTGTTAAATAATTTTGTAGCATAGACATTTGGTGCATTAATAACGCGATGATTCTCAAAAGTACTATGTGATAATTTCCTACGCATCTCCCCAATTTCACCAGAGGATTATTTCTCTGTTGAGTCGTCTCCTGACCAAATATCCTCCGCAGCCTTTTACTATGACACAGAATGCAATTTCATAAATTATTCAACAATTTTAACTCTTTTCCTCCACCCAAACATCGATTTCTTTTCTATCCATCTGTAAATATACATTTTTAGCAATATATATAATCCCGCTTACCCATTCACTTATTCAAATCCCTCGAAGTAATATTTGACAACGTCATCCGGTCAAAACTTCGATATAATGATAAGATAATCAATAAGGGCTATTTTCAAACATGCGCTAAACACTGACTGATACAGGCCAATCAGAGACACTATGACATCCCGGTGTCTCCTGATTACTAGTTCAGAGAAACATACTTTATTTCTTTTCATTGAATTCTAGAATGATATTTAAACTTCATTATCACTTAAGTGAATAAATTGTCGAATTTTAATATATTCGTCTCATCTATAAAATAAATCGTTGACTCTAAAAAAATTGACTCTAATGCCAATTCCATAAGATTTAGTGGAAATCATTTTTCAACACCTTTTCAGTTGCTCCTAGCAGTCTTGAACTAGGAAAGGTTAAATTAATATTAACAAGAACAAGTTTTCAGAAGGATTTAATAGAGAATTATTGGAACACATTTGGCATTGATTAAAAGAAACTCCGCAGCATGATTCATCTTCCTTCTCCTCTTGAGTGCCTTAATGGCTTTTTAATCGCCCACTCGTCGGTTTTAAGTCTAGACATGTAGACACCTCATGAACGCGAATAATTAATATTTTCATCGCTTCACTTTTAAAGTTTAAAAATGATTCTAATATTCCATTCATTCATTTTAAATAGTTTCGGATATCTTTTTAACTACTGATTTTAAATTAAACTAAAATCTCAGAATTAATAAGCACTCCTTTTTGTATTAGATGTTTCTGGCTTCTGTGGAAGTGACTTCTCTCTGAAAATTTCTCTTTCGCTATAATCTTAATTATTTTGACCAAGCATTTTATAAACAAAAAGCAGCAATCAGTGTAAAACAGTTTATCAACCAGTGGATATAGAATCCGTTACACTTTCTCTCTAATTATTTTCTCTAATCATATCCCATTTTTCTGGACCGATTGGAACAAAAATTTGACACGAAACTGTACATTGCATAAAATTCCATACCAGATGTAATATACTTAATTCTTTGTCTTTTTGAGTTATCGCATTTGTATGTTTATGTTTTTCAGTAATTTAAGTTTCATAAAAAATTGAAATGCGTGCTGAAAATTTTGTTAAGATTCTGTTCCGGCATTATATGTTGTTTTAGAATGTTTACATGCTGATACGCCTAACATGGCACTGGCGCACAATAATTATGAAATTTTGGCGCAATTTTAGAGTTTTTAATGAATCCGGCGTGTTGTCCTTGGCGAGTTATTTGGCGATTAATCCCTGGCATGCAATTAATAGTATCCGAAAATAGAATTTGTATCTTAAAAATGCTTTCCTCAATTTATTGAAACAAAAATTGGACACAAAAAGGCACTTGTAAAGGAACTAAACACAGTATTTCTGTCTCATAAATTTCAGTGTTTGATTTATTTCAGATAGTTTATTTTTAACAGTATATTTTTATAGTTCTTATTAAGGAAAAAAATTTTTTGTTTTTCAAGTATTTAAATCTTAACTTTTAGGAGTTGGAATATAAAACTGAAAAAAAAATAGCAATACTTCTTGAATGTCATCTTGAATGTCAAAATTATTATATGTTTTCCACTAAAGTTATCAATATCATGGTGTAACTAAAATGTAAACAACTGCGTGTTTTTACCTAGTTCCATTTTTTCAAGAAAAAATTCAATTTCAACGACATAATTTAATTATTTACAATCATTAAAAATTCACCTCAGAAGGAAAAATATATTCACAGAAGTTTGCTGTGTTTTCTGTTTTTACACATACGCTATATTCAAATATTTTCCAGAGAATGTTGATTAATATCATAAAAATAACTTCTTTGATGGAAATAGTAAAAAAAATGATTTATAATATTTTATGAGAATTTAGAGAATAATATTTATTTTCAGCTGCATACTTGATAATCAAAACATGAAAAAGAATATATTTTAAATTTTAAATTTAATTTACATGCATGTGTTTGTTCGATGTTTTGTGATTCATAATCAAAACCAAAAGTTGTTCACGGTATTTGAAGAAATTTTATAGTTCGAATAAAATGTCAAAGCAATAAAGATGAGATTTCATTTATTGAATTAGAAAAATAATGAACCAAGTTACTATGTTAGTTACTATGTTATTACAAGTGACTAGTTACTATGTTATAACACAAGTTTACTAGTTACTATGTTATAACACAA
>JAPMOR010025382.1:10111-34593 GCA_026543865.1 Argiope aurantia
TTACTATGTTATAACACAAGTTTACTAGTTACTATGTTATAACACAAAATTCAAAATCAATAAATATCTTTAAACGTGCATATTTTTCTGTCTGATTAAACAGCTGCTTTAAAATATTATTAAGGGCTTGTTAATCAAAACACATTCATTGTTTTTGAATTTTACAGTATTCAGATATTTATTAAAATCTTTTATAATTTGGCATGCTTAAAAATATTAGTTGTTTGGAATAACTAATTTATTTATTTAATGAAATAATTTATTTTTTAAAGTTTTACTAAAGCTCGCAATTTTAAAGTAAGAAGTTTGACTCAATTACTTTTCTAAATACTGAAGTTTAATAAAAAAAAATTAAAATAGGGTATTATCATCTGATCCTTTTATAATATTTTTAACCAAATGTAAAAACAAGTAATATAAAAAAGAGTTTTTACGTCAGTTCCTACTTTCGGAAGAATCGAATTCGCATTCTTCCCTTCACATGAAAAATACAGAAATTCTTGCATTTTACAGAATGAGCTACTGCCTGTTGATATCAATTTTCATTACAAACTGCTAAAATTCTATTTAAGATATTAAAAATTAATTAAAATGAATAGTTAATGAATTAATATTTGGAAACATTTTATTACCATCAAGTGTCATCCACTACAAGTTTTAAAAAATGAATTTGAACTTGAGTGGATGAATAAAAAGCATTTTATTAACGACTGAAAATCTGAAGAATATATGTAAATATATATACAGGGAGAGTGTGAACTAATAGTAGGAATTGAATTAGAAAGAATAACCGATAAAATGTAACAACTACATTTTATTTTAGATTGAAAATTTTTTGTTCGGCTGAATGATTTATACATATTGCCGCATTGAAGAAAGACTGTCGAATCTCCATGGCCGAATTGAGATTCGACAGTCTTGTGATCAAGAGACCTGGGTTCGAATCCCGCTAGAGACACTGAGATTAATGGTATATGTAAATACTTAATTTCTTGATTTTATGTTTTCCTTTATTTCATGTTCCAGAAGATACTGGACATTTCTTTAGTTTACCAGACAAGTGTTCTGGACTTTTCTTACTGTCTCCAGAAGAGTATTCTGGAACTTTCTCTGCTTATATATAAGCAGAAGATTTGTCAGTTACTGTATTCTCAGTTCTGAGTTCTGTTAATAAATTGGTTTAGCTCTACCTCTTGTGTGCGTCATTGAGTCCTACACTAGAATATCTACGTGACATTCTTTGGTGGAGGCGCCGGGTATAATTTCCAGTCAGCGTGGAAACGCAATTACGAAGACGCGATCGCCTTAAAGGCCTTGAACCAGAATTTGGACTTTATTTCCCACCACCCAGAAAGACAAGGAAAATGCATGCAGAACAGGAAACAAAACCTGTCATTCTGACATCTGCACAGCCACAATACAGAAATCCATCTGTGTTTAAAGGAGACGAGGGACAAGACCCAAGTAAATGGCTGAAGGAATACGACAGAGTGTCAAAATTCAACAGATGGGATGACATGACTTGCCTCGCAAAGGTGTTCTTTTTCCTGGATGGGACAGCAAAGCAATGGTTCGAAAATAATGAAGAGAAACTGACTTCCTGGGATATTTTCAAATCAATGTTAAAAGAGGCCTTTGGGGAAACACAGCACTATGTCAAGAAAGCAGAAGATGAACTAAAGTATCGAGCTCAAAAATCTGGCGAAAGCATGCAGTCATACATCCAAAGCGTGTTGGGATTGTGCCATCAAGTCAAACCAAATATGTCAGAAGAAGAGAAGGTGTCTCATTTGATGAAAGGAGTCGCCGAAGATATTTACCAGGCATTACTGATGAAAGAAATACCGACTACCGAAGACTTTATTAATTGGTGTAGAAAGATCGAGGAGATGCAGCAAAAGAGGATCCGGGGAAGGAAATTTGAAAGGCTTCCAAATGTGGTACCAATGGCTGCAATTTACCAGCAACTGGATCTAGTATCACTGGTACGTCAAATAGTGCGAGAGGAGGTCCAGCGTCTTATGTCTCCAGTAGTCGATCCCGAAGTCCAGGACAAAGGCATTGAAGCCATTGTTCGAGAGGAAGTGGAAAATGCTTTGGCTCCTTTGTCACAGACAACACCAGAGTGGACAAAGGTCAAACCAAGACGCCAACCTACCTATGCAGACGTTGCCAGACGACCTATGCCCGTAGCACAGCAACCACAGAGGAAGACGGATGTCTGGCGCACCCCTGATAGAAGACCCGTCTGTTTCCATTGTGGTCGCCCTGGCCATGTAGTTCGATATTGCCGAGATCGCAAAGCTATTTTTGAGGCATATCGGGCTAATAGGAGAGATTTCGGCCGTCAACAGTCGAATGAGGGACGCTATGCCGAAGAATACAGCCGACCAGCAGCCCGAGGTCTGTCGCCCAGCCCATCACGAGGACGATCGCCGACACGCCGCTATAGATCTCCGTCGCCATATAGAAGATCCAGTCAATCTCCTAGCCGCAGAAATGAGGAAAACTAAGCGGTGCGACCTTCCTTGGGGGTGAGGCCGCTAGTGACAAAAATCCTCCGATGCCGCAACATTGTGCCGCAAAGATGACCGGAAACAACACAGAAGTTATCGTCGACAATAAGCCAGTACCTGCCCTTGTATATTCTGGAGCTTCATTTTCTGTAATCTCGGAGAAGTATCGTCGCCTACTGAAGAAAGTTATGTTTCCCACAAATAACGATGTTCTTTTAAAAGTCGCCGATGGAAATTACGTGAGACCAATGGGAAAATGTACGCTTCGTCTCGAAATCAATGGCCGACCTCAAGCTTTTGAATTTATTGTTTTGCCGCAATGCAGTCACGACATCATCCTTGGTTGGGACTTTTTGGGCGCTTCTCAAGCTGTTATAGATTGTGGCCGTTCAGAGCTCTTGTTTCAAGACGTCCTTCGAGAATCCCAAACTCCAGACTCCAGCCGTTTATTCGCGATAGAAGACTATACAGTACCTGCTCGTTCTATCAGAAAGATTACTGTCTTAGGCCGTAAGAACCTTCGAGCTATCGACGTAATAGTAGAGGGAAATAAGATGCTCCTCTTGAACAAGGAAGTTGCTATTCCGTCTACTATAATTACGCTCCTTAATGGAAAAGCCGAACTATGGGTTGCCAATGGACAAGGAGAACCTCAGATCATCCCTAAAGGCATGTGCATCGGGTATGCCGAACCTTTACACGAAGACTGCATAAATACCATAGATGAGGGATCGCCTTATTCCACGACCACTTCAAAGGCAAAGTTGGGTGTCATCGATTATACCACGATGATAGCTCCGGATTTGAGGATCGACCAAAAAGAAAGGATGTTTCATCTACTCCAGAGATTTTCAGAAATTTTCGATCAAGAAAGGACGTTCAAGAACGGAAATCAACTCAATGTTAAACACCGAATAAACACAGGCGACCACTTACCTATTAGTCAGAGAGCTTACAGAGTGTCCCCATCCGAACGCCGCATTATCAGTGAGGAGGTAACCAAAATGTTAGAGAAAAACATCATTCAACCATCAGAAAGTCCATGGTCATCTCCAGTCGTCTTGGTCAGGAAAAAAGATGGAAGCTGGCGTTTTTGTGTTGATTATCGCCGACTGAACAAAATTACCAAGAAAGACTTGTATCCATTGCCACGTATTGACGACACCTTGGATTGCCTGAAGGGGGCAAAATATTTTTCGTCTATGGATCTCTACACCGGTTACTGGCAAATAGAAGTCGATGAAGCCGATCGTGAGAAAACGGCTTTTATTACACCTGAGGGACTATACGAGTTTAAAGTGATGCCATTTGGCTTATGCAATGCTGCTGCAACTTTTGAAAGGATGATGGATAATCTTCTGCGACATTTAAAATAGACAATGTGCCTTTGCTATTTAGATGACATTGTGGTGTTCTCAGAAACATTCGATGAACATCTTCAGAGGTTGAATACCGTCCTTCAGTGTACACAGAACGCCGGCCTTATCCTTAATTCAAAAAAATGTCGCTTTGGAGCACAGGAGATAAAGATCTTGGGACACCTAGTATCCAGTGATGGCGTACGACCGGACCCAGAAAAAATAAAGGCCGTGAGTGACTTTACCTAGGAATATTCATGACATCAGAAGCTTTCTGGGACTTTGCTCTTACTATCGCCGATTTATCAAGGATTTTTGCCATAAAGCCGAACCTCTACAGTTATTACTGAAGGGGGACACAAAATTCTGTTGGGGACCTGAACAAGTGGAAGCTTTTAATACCTTGAAGAAAGATCTTATCTCCGATCCTGTCTTAGGCCTTTACGACGAAACTGCACCAACGGAACTTCACACCGACGCGAGTGGATACGGAATCGGCGCAGTATTAGTCCAAATCCAAGATGGGAAGGAAAAAGTAATAGCTTATGCCTCGCGGACTTTGACGAAAGCTGAGAAAAACTATTCCACAACTGAAAGAGAATGTCTTGCTGCCATATGGGCTATAACTAAGTTTCGGCCATATCTCTTTGGAAAGGCTTTCAAGATCGTCACCGACCATCATTCCCTGTGTTGGCTGACAGGACTGAAGGATCCCTCTGGGAGACTCGCTAGATGGGCGCTGCGACTCCAAGAATACGACGTATCAGTGGTGTACAAAAGTGGAAGGAAACACAAAGATGCTGATAGTCTGTCCAGAAGCCCATTGAAAGTCGATGCTTCGTGGTCTGGGGACTCCATTGGTGCCACTTTATTCACTAATCTCTCAGAAGAACAGATGAAAGATCCAGAATTGGTAAGAATAATAAGAGACCAACTAAGTACCGAAGCAAGCAGGCTTGGAAACTTTGAAGTAGTCGAAGGAGTCCTCTACAAGAAGAATTTTGATCCGTCCGGAAAGAAATTTCTGCCAGTGATCCCGAAGCATTTACGGCTCAGTATTCTAGAATCTCTCCATGATGACCCTACCGCCGGACATCTAGGATTCACCAGGACTTATGATAGAATAAGAAAGCGGTTCCATTGGCCAGGCTTGTACAGAAATGTTCGAAGATATGTGATGCACTGCCGAGAATGTCAAAGGAGAAAATCTATTCCTCAGAAGCCACCAGGTCATCTCGTGCCTATTCCACCAGCTGCCGCTCCTTTCCATCGCGTCGGAATCGACCTGCTAGGACGATTTCCAAAATCTGACGACGGCAACAAATGGATTGTAGTAGGCACCGATTATTTGACACGGTACGCAGTCACCAGAGCTTTACCGACGGCGGAAGCTACCCAAATTGCCAAATTCCTACTAGAGGACATAATCCTGAAGCATGGAGCTCCACGAGTTATCATTACAGACCGTGGGCAAGTTTTTCAGTCCAAGCTGCTATCCGATATTAATCGACTGTGCAATATCACTCATCGAATGACAACAGCCTATCATCCGCAAACAAATGGCCTTACAGAGCGATTCAACAAAACGCTAGCAGATATGCTTTCCATGTATGTTGATGTCGAACAGAAGAACTGGGACCAGATATTGCCGTTCGTCACATTCGCCTACAACACTGCCAAGCAGGACACGACAGGTTTTACGCCCTTCTACCTCCTACATGGGCGAGAAGCTGAAACGCCGTTGGATACGATGTTCCCTCTCTACCCCAATGAGTTCAACCAAGAAGACGATTACGTTAGTGATCTGATCAATAAGGCAGAAGAATCGAGGCAATTAGCTCGTGCACGAACTCTCGAGGATCAGCAAAAAGATCGCCGGCATTATGACTCCAAACATCGGATGGTGGCGTACGAACCAGGGGATTTGGTGTGGATTTTTATTCCAGTTCGTAAAAAGGGGCTTTCTGAGAAGCTGCTCAAGAGGTACTTCGGCCCTTATCAAGTCTTGAGGCGGTTGTCCGACGTCACCTATGAAGTAGCCGATTTCGATCCTAATTCTAGAAGGCGGAAACCGAAAGAAGTTGTCCACGTTTTACGGATGAAACCATACCATGACCCAGAAGAACAAGACGACCAACAGTCTTATAAAATAATGGAGGTTCCGGAAAGAGACATTTCTCAAGAGACTACTCACCGTGAAGACACGACAACTTATACTGGCCCTGTGACACGATCGAGAGCTAGAACCAAACAATGAAATGTCATAACATCGAGATGCTGTTCTTCTAAGGAGGGAGCAATGCCGCATTGAAGAAAGACTGTCGAATCTCCATGGCCGAATGGTCATGGCACTGGTCTTGTGATCAAGAGACCTGAGTTCGAATCCCGCTAGAGACACTGAGATTAATGGTATATGTAAATACTTAATTTCTTGATTTTATGTTTTCCTTTATTTCATGTTCCAGAAGATACTGGACATTTCTTTAGTTTACCAGACAAGTGTTCTGGACTTTTCTTACTGTCTCCAGAAGAGTATTCTGGAACTTTCTCTGCTTATATATAAGCAGAAGATTTGTCAGTTACTGTATTCTCAGTTCTGAGTTCTGTTAATAAATTGGTTTAGCTCTACCTCTTGTGTGCGTCATTGAGTCCTACACTAGAATATCTACGTGACAATATTTCGAAAAATGTATACACATGGGATACATTTCTGAAACAGAATTTCTGTGAAAATCCTTAAATACTGAAAAAAAATTCAGATAAAAAACATATGTAGACTGTAAAATACAGATATATGGAGATTATTTTCTTTATACAGTTTAAACAATACCATATAATTTTTGAAAACAAAAAGTTCAAAAAGGCTCTAAATGCAGACACCTTTTTTGACAGAACGGTTTCTTGTCGTAGCACCTGCTTCAGATATTCCCTTTCTCTGAAAGTACCTACTAAAACTTTTACTCAGACGATTCCGGAGAATTGCCAGATGTCTGTTTCTACTTTATTGCTGTCTTTACGGTTTCGGTTTATTCTCTGCTGCAGTGCACAAGAATTGGATTTAATAGGAAACATATTTTAAAATGGATTTTCTGTGAGATTCTTACAACATGTGGCAGAAACTTTTTTAAAATTTTATATAGAAGATAATTTTAAACAAATGAGTTTTAAACTAAAAAAGGAAACAAAATTTCTTTATGGTTCAAAACTTTATTAATGAGAAGATAAAAATATATTTTATAGCAGACAAAATACATAAATTTACCTTTTTGCTCAATTTACTTTTTTCTTATTTGCTCAATTTACTTTATTCTGTTTATATCATATTATTTATCTTTCTTGTTATTTTTTTTATCTAAAATGGCTATTCATATTATTATGAGCATCGTAAATTTTAATATCTTTTGAGAATGGAAAAACGCGATTTCTAAAAGATGATTGTTGCTTCGTATATATCATTAGATTGATAAATTGTACATTCAAACGTTTCAGGAATGTGTGAAATTGAACTACAAATATATTTTAATATTCAAAGATATATTTAAAAAAGAACCATAGTTATTAAGGCAATTAAAATATGAAGACCTGGAAGCCCGAGCTTCAATCAGGACTTATTTTTGTTGAATCTTGTTTTTTTATAGAAAATATTTTCAGTCTTGCCTACCTGTGAACCGATCATTTAAATAAAAAAGAACATAATGAATGCTCGTAGTTTAACATATTATTCGAAACAATCTGCTATATTATACAGCTATCTATAGCATTCCCGATCATTACTTATATTTTTGAACTGAAATTTTAGTTTTGCCATGGGGAAATCGGGTCCGAGATAACGCTGCATGACATTGTCAGCAAGAGAACAAATTGAAAATGGTTCTAACAATTATAATAAATGTTTGTGTGTGTGTGTGTAAAACGCATTTTTTGACGGAAATAGAACTAAATAGATAAAAATATTTATAATAGTTAATGTAAGTACATAAGTAAAGTAATAAGGCAAGAAGCGAGACTCGAACCGAAAACCCACAACACATGCGTTATTCATGCGATTTTGACCACTGTACTCTACTTAATACATAATACATAAATATACCTTTACTGCATCAATATACCTACTGCATTACATGCATAATACTGCATACATCGGACCACTATACTCCATCCTATAAAACAGCATGTTTTATCATACATCGTAAAATAATATATTTTATCATATAGCTCATTTAATTTTGAACAAAAAATATGACATCCTAGCATGTATTAGCTAAATCTGACAGTTAAAATCTGTACATTCTGTCTCGAGTGAAAACTCTAATCAGTTTTTGAAAAATATCAAAGGACAAGAAACATTTAATTTTTTTTTCTTTATAGAATTTCTAAAATTTAGATATTAATGTTGCCATTAATTCATTTGCCATTCATCAGGCAATGTTTTTGAATGCGCAAGATATACATATCAAGTGTTTCAAAAGCTAGGAGAACTTCAAAATCTAATTTTTAAATTATAAATACTGATGTCGAAATTAAACCTATACAAACATACACAATAACCTAAAATACATATACAAACATTCTAAATAAAATAGAATATTAATCTTATTTATTATATTTTTTAACTTTAAATGAAGGTCTGGAATTTTTTCCTCCTGTTATAATTATGTTCTATTTTTCGTTAATATTGCTCGATTTTCGATAAAAAATTTCGTTTCAAACTTTTTTTACAGTATTCAAAAAATACTTAAAATCATTTATTTTCATTATTTTTACTTTTGGGTCTTAATATATTTCATCAATTATAATTATAAATACAATATTGGTTTGAAAGGAATGTTAAATGACACCACTTTTTGCGAATTCAATTTTAATTAAATTAATATATTAATTATTAATTTAGAAGTATAAAATTCACAACATATTCTAGTTTCAACAGAAACCAATAACGGTTTAATATTTCACAATTCTAGAACATTCAGAAATCAATGAAAAGACGATTAAATATGTGCGAAATTAAATAAAATCTTTTAAAAAGCCATTTTTAGTCTTATAAGAATTTTCACTTTAGTAACATACTTGTTTGAAAGAAGGCCATTTTAGAAATATAACTTAATGACGGATGTTCTCTCTGAATTACTTACTAGCTTTAACGCTCCTTGAAGAAACAACGAAACAACAACAACAAAAACAAACAAAAATGAAAATGAAGGTAATACAATAATATAATTTATGTTTATCATTTAAGTTTAATTAGGTATCTAAATACATTCGTTTTAAGTATGTATAAATATATTTGTACTGTTATACGTAGAAAAATATATTCGTTTAAAGAAAAATGTTAACATACTGGTATATTCTTTTCTAAAATAACGCTAGCTGATTTTTAATTAAAAGAAGCAAGAACTGCCTACCAGACAATATTAGGAAACGAAATATATGTTTGTAAGTAAATATATTTAACTGTAAACATGAGATAAGCTAGCATGTTTTAATAGCTTACAGAGTAGAATATTTTTATTAAAAATATGCCCTAAAAATAATTGTACTATCTCAACGGTGCTTCGACTGCTATCATTTTTCTTATCTACAGTTCTACTTTAGGTCCGAAAGGAACTAAATACAATATTTCTGTCTTATAAATTTCAGTGTTTGATTTATTTCAGATAGTTTATTTTTAACAGAATTTACAGTACTTTGTAAGTGGAAAAAAAAAACCTTTTTTTCATGTAATTTCATGTTAACTTAAAAAAAAAAATATTTTTGAATGTCATCTGAAAATTTTTTATTGGTTTTCTACTAAAATTATCAATATGATGATGTAGTTAAAACGTAAGCAGCTGTTTCTTTTTATGCTGTTAAAATTTTCTAGGAAAATTCAAATTTATTGACATGATTTAATAATTTATAATCATTAAAAATTGAAGTCAAAAACAAAAACTATTCAAATAACTTTACTGTGCTTTATATTTTTATGCATATACAATATTCATTTTTTTTTTAGAAATTTAAATCGTTTCAAGTAGGCAACTTCTTTTTTGTAAATAGAAAAAATAAATAAACCCTCGGAAAACAAGGTTCATAAAATATAATGAGAATGCGAGGAATAATATTTAATTTCAATAACTTACTTGATAATAAAAACATAGAAAGGAATATATTTCTTAATTTAAAATTTAATTTATATATATGTGATATGCGCTCGCAATTTTTAATCAAAATCAACATTTCTTCATTTGATTTGAAGCGGAAAAAATTTGGTAATTCAAAAAAAAAAAAAAAAATTAAAGGAAAAAAGATGAGATTTTATTTATTGAATTAGAAAAATAACTGAATCAAAATATACTTACTAATTACTACGTTATATCACTAAATTCAAAATCATACAATCTTTTTAAATGTGTAGATTTTGCTATCGGATTAAACAACTGTTCTAAAATATTAAGGTTTTTTTTTTTAGTTAAAACACTTGGAATGTTTATGAATGCTACAATAGTTAGATATTTATTAACATCATTTATAATTTTGCATACTTAAAAAGATTAGTTATTTTCAATAATTAATTAATTAATATCAATGAAATAATTTATTTCTTTAATTTTTATTAAAGCTGAAAATTTTAAATAATGAAATTTTATTTAATGACGTTTTTCAAACATTGAAGATTAATTAAAAATTAAAACAAGGAATTACTATCAAATTTTTTTTCGATATTTCTATATATATTTAAAATAAAAAATATTAATAAAAAATCTAAAAAGAATAAGAGATTAAAGAATAAAAATAAAAAGCAATCAATAAAAAAATGTTAAAAAAAGTAAAAAAAGCGATAACAACAATAAAAAAGATAAAGATAAATCAAACGATAAAAATAAAAGCGATTAAAATTAAAAATAATAAAAAATAAATAATCGATAAAAGGTAATGATTACGTTTTATTTCAGATGGAATTTATTGTTCGTTTGAATGATTTATACATAGTTTGCAAAATTTATATTTATTGGATGCATTGATCGGAAAATACAGACACACGGAAATTATTCTCTTTATTCATTTCCAGACAATACTCTATCATTTTTGAAAACAAAATGTTCGAAAGGACTCGAAATGCAGACACCTTTTCTGTCAAAACAATTTCATGTCATAGCACCTGCCTCAAGTTTTCTCTTTCTCTGAAAGTACTAAAACTCAGACGATATCCGGAGAATCGTCGTATGGCTGCTTCCAGTTTATTGCTGTCTTTACGGTTTCAGGTTAATCTTCGCTGAAGTGTACAAGAATTGGATTTAATAGGACACATAATTTAGAGTGGATTTTCTGTGAATTTCTGACAACCTACAGTAGAAGATTTTTCTTTTTTTTATTTAGAAGATAATTTTAAATCAATGGGGTTGAAGGTTAGAAAGAAAATACAATTGCTTTTTACTCCAAAACTTGTGATAATAAGGTGACGATTAAAATATATTTTATGACAGACAAAATACCAAAATTTTTTTTTATTCTTTGAATTTATTTTATTCTGTTTATATCATAGTACCCTACATGCTATGTTTGATCTGCAAGGTTGATTCATATTTTTATGAGCATTGTAAAATATAATATCTATGATATGACACAAAATGAAGATAAAAATAGTGTCATTTCTTGTTTATCATTAGATTGATCAACTTTGTATTCAAATGTTTCAAGATAATTAGAACTTAATTTAAATATATATTGTAATACTCAAAGATATATTTAAAAATTAACCATAGTTATTAAATTTAAATATTTTAAAGGTTATTAACTCAATTTAAATAATCAAAAATTGTACATGTATTTTGTATACAAAATTAGGAACAAAGTATAAGTATATTGAAAATTTCCCTGATAACAAGATTAATTAAAACATTAAATAGATTTTTTACAAGGAATGAATTATCAAGTAAATCTAAAATGCAAAATGATATTTTCTTTATCATTTATATGTTACATTTTGAAATTAATGCATATGTAATCGTATATCTAAACATGCTAATAAACTCTAATTATATAATAATATAAATATTTGAACAATATTTAAACAAATGGGAAACTGGGATTCTTTAGTAAAACTTTGCAAGAAAAAACGAATAACAGATGATATCTGTAAATTAAAAATAAAACAATTATATTTGGTTAATAAGATTTAATTTGCTATCAGTATTAGATATTGTTGATATATTTCGCCTTATAAACAAATTTGTAAACTAAAATCTTACTTTAATAAATTGTGTATGATACGAAATTACATTTGATGATGCTCTTGTTAATAAAATTTTTTACACTTTACGATAAAATTGGTCAAGACAATTGAGGAGTAAAGGATTTTGCTGAATTTCCCCAGGCAGGCAACACGAACCGTCTTTGACATATTAAATTGCTAGCATTATGTAACTTAATAAAAATGCATTTAAAAAATGTATCAAAAATTTTATGCTTTGTTTATCTTGAAGACATATAAATTGCCAATATAAGGTAGAAAGACCCGTTGCTTTGGAAGAAAGATTGTTACATTTTAAGAGAAATTATTCACTAATTTTTGGAATATTTTTTATCCGGATTGAGATCAGAATTCTGAGTAGGCCAATCAATTTTGAATTGAGAGATTAACTGGAGTTTCGAATTTGATTTAAATCACAAACTTCATATCAGTGATTAAACTTTCCAGTTTTTTTACAAGAATAATTTACAATTCTTGTGGCAATTAGTGGATAACCGTCCTTAAAATGTAGCAACTGTTTGTTCAGCAAAAGGTGAATTTGCTTCTTATCAATATTGCTAAAAGTCTAAGGCTTGTGCAAATAATAATTAATGGCCCAGTAAAAAAATCTGTTATTTATGATGTCTAATTTATTTTAATTAATGTCACGTATTTAATTCATAAATAAATTATCTAACCTTTTTCAGAATAAACTATTCTATAGTTAAAATTTGAAGATATGGATTCATGAAAAATTTCTCGTCTTTTGGTGAATATCAGTTGAAATTCAGTTTATAATAATGTTGAAAATTTAATGAATCCTAATAATGATCAACTGGAACCCAACTTTAAATAGTTTGTCTTCTGTATATGGCTTTAAAATTACGAAAAAAGAAACATGTTATGCGATGAGTTAGTTTTATAATGTGTGTTTTGTGAAACACGATGAGTTGAAGGCCATTTTTATTTTTCTTAATTTTTGATCGGTCACCTAAATATTTCTCTAATCGAATCTTCATGATTAAATGTGAATGAAAGTATATTTTTATATGATTGAATCTCAAAGATAGTTCGCCCAGAAATATATAAAAAAGCATAAATCTAATAAAGGAGCCAAATCCATCCAATGGTAGATGGATTTCATTTTTTTACTGATAGCTAACCATAGCGTCACAATATATATATATATATATATTTCATATTTATGGAATGACGTATTTTAACAATATAATAAATGGACGTAAATGCAATATGAGATACATTTTTAAAACGATACGTTTTATCGTATATTCCTCTAAAATAACATGTTTTATTATATATTCCTATAAAGCAATACATTTTTATCATGTCGCCCATTTTATTTGGCACATAAAAATGACATATCATATATGACATCACAGTACGATAACGGGCATTCAAATGTGTGCTATCATATCAAAACAGACCCACATTTTGTATAATTTCTATAAAACTAACTACAGCAGAACGATATAAGGATTAATTAAAGCAGGATTTTTTTTGTTGCATGTTAAAAATGTTTCCTTTTTTTTGTTTGTTTGTTGATAATTTTGTGAATATTAAGTGTTTTTTAAATATTCCCAATATCCCACCTGTCGCAGTCTCTAAATAAACATTTAAAATGTTTTTTCTGCACAATGAAAATGATTACTATTGAATTTATATCGAAAACTTCATCGTAAATCGTCTGCTGACTAACTGTTTTTTTTCTCCTTGAAAACCGATTTTTTACATTAATAATAGTCTGATGAAGAATATTTTTTTATTGTAACTTTAATCCCTAAAAGAACATCTGCACACTTGAAATAACGGAACAACTCATTGATTACTTTTAATGAAGGTTTAAATCTAAGCTAATTTAAAGTTTTCCTTTCGAATTGTTTTCACTGAGATCCTGGAATAGATTACAAAGAAAATGCGTGGATAATATATAGTAAGAATATCAGAATAAAGCATTCGGATAAATTTTTAGCAATTAAATCTTGAAACTTAAATTAGAAAATAATCGAAAGTAATTCTCACCAATTAAATAGGATTAACTAGCAGCAATGGATTTAAATTTTACACGTTTTGTAATAAAAAATTAAAAGCCAAGACATTTAAAATAAATGCCTCCTTTACGGCTGAATTGAAAAACATTTTTATATCTTAATCCTAATTTGATAGATAAAATTTAAATTGTCGTTATTGACGCAAATTAAAGAATACTAGTATATATATTGGATGGCATTTAACTAATAGAAAGTTGAAGTAATTTTTTTTATTAATTAATAAAATAGACACTTTATTTAAAAAAATATAGCAACGGAGAAATAAGTGAAGAACAAATACCAATGTTCGTTATAAATATAGAATTAAGGCACCTGTTTTTTGAAAAAATGAAATTAAATAAAACGAACTTTATTCTTAGATGAACGATAGGTGTTATTTCCATGGCTCTGGCGATATGAATTAAAGCCATTATTTTTAAATACATCCATTTGAATGAAATGGCATTATTACTGTTAAACACTTTTAACTTTTCCTATTCGAAGTACAAAAGAAGAGAAAGTTTTGCAACTGCAAATGAGATGAATTTGGCATCGAGTTCTGGTAAAATTTTACGATAGTATTTTAGATTCCCTAATTTGAAAATCAAATTTTTCGGATATCTATTGGTCATGAAAATGATATTAAGAATATCTTAATTAAGAATATCTAATTTTTTTCACTCATACTGTACATTATCATGTTCCTTCAGCCAGTTTTATTGTACTCCAGATATTTTTCATTCTAATTTTTATCATTTCTTAGTATGTTATAAGTATTTAGATTATGTCATTTGTTTGTTTTTTCCAAATTTATTATTGTGCAGTTTTAAAAAAAAATCCTCTTACATCTATACCAATCCTGAAAGGGGCCACATGAGATGGTGGTGTGGTTTGGTGTTAAGTGTTAAATGATATTCAGAAAAGATCATCTACAAGTATGAAATATTCCATTTGACCATTTGAACAAATGTACAAATTTCAATCTGATTTGGGATCAAAATTCACTTTATACTTCGCTCAATCATATCCATGTAAACTCCAACATTTAAAAAAATCAACGAATACATGGATAAAATTAGCTATTTTTATTTATAATTAGAATTACAGGTTTGCATAAAATGTTGGAGAGAATAGATTTCAGATTTCAGTATCTTTCCATTTGCATACATTTGTGATTATATAAAGGCGGTAATTCCAAAACTTAACAAATTAAAGTAGTGACATTCCTTATGTTGTTTTATCAATAACATAGTAGCTCAGCTTCGAATTTTGGCCCCAAATATTAGAAAAGGAAAACACCGCAAAGCCGTATTCAATTTGTCCCTGCATTCTGAAATACAAAATATACCGTAGCGCATAAGCTTAAGAGAGAGTTAAGAGAAGCAAACGCGGTATTTGATTATTTTTATGGCTCCCGCAATAAATTGCTAAAAAGAAACAAACCGTCATCAACCGAAGTTACCAATTATCTTGTCAACTTATATAAAAGAAAGCATACCAATCCTGGCGTAATCTGAAAATCGCCAAGTAAACCCAGAAATTCAACCATCTTGGCATCTTTTGTGCAATAGTGCTTGACGATCTAGGCGCACTCAGAAAATTTCAAATAAAGATATTATGTTAGCATTCTTGGCATTATTTGAAAATTCGCCAAGGAAAACAGGAAATTCAATCACCTGGGCGAAATCTTGGTATCTATATAAAAAATAAGAGAGAACACGAGAGAGCTTGGCGATCTCGATATAATCTGAAATTCGACATGCAAATATGGGGGGTGTAAAAATAAACAAGTATACTATTTTCGATTAGATTATCTCTTTAGATTATCATTTCGGAAATATTTTGTAATAATGAAAAGTTTCTGATATGAACAAGCAAATTATTTCATTAATTAAGAAGATAAGACTACAAAAAGAAACAAATTATTGTGAGAAATAAATAATAACTAATGAAATAATTAAGAAATACTAAATGTAACTTCAAATTATTTCATTAATTAAGGTTAAGAATACAAAAAGTAGCAAATTAGCAATGTACGATTGAACTATGTGCAATACAGAATTATTTTTTCCTTATACTTGAAGCATATATTAAAAATTTTTCGACGGAAATAATAATTTTTCTCAGAAATATCTAAAAATTGTTGTTGCTAATCAACGAGTTCTCAAGCTATCTATCAGTGGCCATTGGAATATTCGCAGTAAAATGTTTTCAAATTTACCTATTTTTTAAATTCAAAATAAGTATCTTTTATGTCGGAGTTTTTTTTAAAATTCCCTCAATAACATTGTTCAAAATTTTGAAATTAATTGAAGTAGAAAAGTTATCTTAATCAAAAATTCCACTTATGCTTGATTGAGCAAAAGTCTATATTCATCAAAAATGAAACAAATGTTTGAGAAAAAGAAAGTATTAATTATGAAAAGGTTAGCAAACAAAAAAGATCCTTCCATAAAGAGCACTTACTATCCAAGAAAGATGATAGACAAAGAGAACCGAGCAACAGAATTTTTTTACAGAATCAGTAAATAAAATTTGCCTGATATAGTGCAAGTTATGAATTTTTTTTAGTATTAATAAAAAACCTACACTGCAGAATGATTTTACTTATTATCCTTATATATTTTATGAGCTAATTCCGATTTAATAGGCAAATTATTGAATTAGATCAAATTAATAATTTCGAATTTAAAGTTACAGATTAATTTAGAAGAGGCGGCAGACAAAGAGAACCGTCCAAGCACTGGATACTACAACGAGATTAGTTTAAGGCTTTCTAAACTAGTACTATTTAGATAGAAAAATTCAAAATTTTAAAATATATTACTAGAAAAACCATTTTTACCATAGTATGCTTCAGAAATTCCGTTTAAAATTGACCAAGAACTAATCCTAGCTAAAGGCTGATAGTACATAATAATTATTGCAGATATCTTGTTAAGTTGTTAGCAATAAATATTAAATAACACTGAATAGGAAGAAAATAAATTTGCTTTTCAAATCAAAGATAGCAATAATGATAACAACTATTGAATTATGTTGAACAAGAATCGAATCAATTTATTTTTCCAATCAAAGATAGCAAGAGTAAATCTATTCTGCCAGCGAATGGGAACTGATTATCTAGAATAAATTGAAATCAGTCAGGAAATTATAACGAAATCTTTAATTCGTGAAGCAAATGGAACCTCCGTCAATATATCAGTGGGAAAATCAGATTAAATTCTGGGTCCGATAATCGATACTGTCAAAACATCATATTGGATAATGCCAGATTCCAATTCTCAAATAACTGAAAATCTTGGAGAACAGGAAAATGTTGGGTAATAATAACTAGAAAAAAATAATAATTAAAAGAGCACTGTGAATTTTGGCTCAAGGAAACCGTAGTTTGAGATTTCTATCTTTACAAATGTTAATCGGCGATCCAGATAATTCAGGAGATACTGAAGATTATTTAAAGATGTCTTTCTATTAAATAATTGCAAAACGAAACCTACAATCTCACATTATCATTTACAAGTATAAGCAAAATATACAATACATGTAAAAAAATGAATTTATAAAATAGTTTGCTAAATTGTAATCGAAACTTATATTTACTTTACGAAAACTTGGGCTTATTAACTTCTTATACCTTTCAATAAGAAATGAAGAAGAATTGACGCCAAGTGAATCAATAAAGCTCGAAGATAAATAGTTTAACTCGAGCATAAGGTAAACACTCGAGTTATAGTTTGCCCTTAGGACTTTAATTAATAATAGACTCGGAAGAATAAGGAAACCAGAGCGATTATTAAAGCTTTTATTCTGTATCTAAAAATGAGTAGATTCATGAGGGCATTTGAATATAAAAGCTTCGACGCGAAATAAAACACTGCGCTTTATCCAATGTAAAAAAAAGAATAATTTCTCTCGAAACGAAGAAAAATAGTGTTAAAATATAATGGTCAAGTATGAAGCAAATATGATATTTAATATTCTTAAGAACTGCCATTTTATATTTTAGACATTTGTTACGTTGTGGATCGTATTCACCGTTTTATTTTATAACATCTTGACAGTTTACTGTCTGACATTATTTATTGTTAATAATGCTCGATTTCTAATAAATGTACGATTTCACTAAAAATTACGAAACAATAATACATGAAATGAATAGTAATATGTTTCTACATCAGATATCTTGCAATTTTTAGAAAACATGCTAATTTATTACCATTTCCAAAATATAATATTGCATTTCGTCCACTTTGCTTACCTAAGATTTAGAGTTCAACTTTGGTATATATATATACAAACAAATTCATAACCTCTAATTTTGTCATTCTTTAAAAGTCAAAATTGATCATTAGGTCCGAGAAGTCATACCTCTGACCCTTTGACCCGCCCGAAGGCGCACGGATAAAAATACTGAATGATCGAATTGCCGCAACAGCAACACTGGCGGGAACTGTGGTTGAGTCTTAAGGGAAATCACCGGCCACCGTGCAACCCTTCCCGAAGGAAGTACGTCCCGTCATCGATGGGAGGAACCAGATATCCCACCTTTTTGTGCACCTTCCAGAGTAGCGAGATCCAACCACTATTTCGGAAGCATCTCATCCTCATTTCGAGGCGCACCTCCCGGGGCTAATTAGGCCCTGGAAAATAACATATGATAGAAAGTATTTTTTAAACAGAAAAAGAAAAATAATTCATTAATAGAGAAATTCCATGAATTAGCCGTTTTTTTTTTTTTCAACAATCCAGTTTCTGCAGAATTGCAAGAAAAATTATAGATTTAAGAATTCAAGGAGAAAGGGTTAGCTATCATTCTTGTTATAAAAAATAATGCTTATGAAGAACTCTCAGTATAAAAATAAAATAAATCATTATAAAAAATGAATCAAATCAATCATCCGACATTGGTTATCAGTTATAAAAGAAAAATCCAGAATGATCATTGATAGTAGCAATGAAGACAATTTAAATTTAAGTAGAACAATAAAAATTATTATTTTTAAACTATGGCTAAGATATTTAAAAAAATTAGATAAAAACTGTACAGCAACAAAAACAATAAGAAGAAAAAGATAATTATCAGCTGTTAAAACTATTTTTGTGCTTAAGTATTTTCTGAAGTTATCAAATAAAAAACTCCAAAATTTTACTTCATTTTTAACTAATGAAACTGCTAAAAAATTTACACAAAAAGATGCTCTACATATTCCTTCCCTGAAAAGTATATTTCTGCCAACTTTCAAGGCTAAAATAAGCATTGCCTCTATGATAAAGTAAATATTTATATCAGCAGAAGAAGAATGAGATTTTTCCTGTTTTCTTCCAGTAATTCCCTGGGGGTATCCAAATGATGGATTGAAAAACAAGAAGCTTTTCTTACTCAAGCACGAAAATTCAAAATTTCTCGTCATGCGATGGGGAATCTTCTGACTCCATCTGACTCCAACATCGTTTGTTATCGCAAAAATAAGCGAAATCCGTCAATGTCATTGTAGAAAGAATGGAGAAAATGCCTAGGGAGTTTCTTACAAGATGTTAATTTTCATAAAGAAGTTATAGGCAATTTCTGGGTTAGTAGGCAGTAAGATAAATGTTTTTATTTTTCTTGACTCTTTCAATTATTAACTCAGGGTAATGCCAAAATGCTATCACATTTTGTTTGTTTTGAAGGCATTTATAAAATACTAATCACTTTAGGGGACCAAATGCTTCGACGAGTATATTTGTTATATTTAATCCAGTTAAATTGTTCATATATAATACCAGGTTCCTCGAAATTGTCAATTATTAAAGATGTGTTATTTTACTCATATGTGTTATTTTAGCACATATGTTTCATATATGCGCATGATCCTTTTTAATGAAGATCAGTTCCATGACACTATAGAGCCATTAAAAACACAAATATGTGGTTTATCCATTTTTTTTAAAAAAATTTTGTATTAATATAACTTAATTCTTTTATTCGTCTTGTAAACTACAAAGATTAAAATACAGACATTTTTTTATTCAGTTTTCAACGACTGAAGAAATTCAAGTGATTAACTTTTTTGATGAAACATTGAAAGCGGATTCAATTTCAAGGCGACAATGGGAGATATTAGAAGAAAAAAAAACATATTTAAAAAATTGTCGAAATTCAGGAAGAAATACATGACTATTCAATTTACATCATATCAGTTTTCATAGAAAAACGTCAAAACTTCGCTTAATTTTGAATTAATTAAAGTTTATTTGGAATTTCAAAACAAAAGTCATTGCTCATCCCCTATTTTAAGACATGTATAGGGCACATTTCGTAGCTGTAAATCAAGCAGTCTGGTCTGTATAGGCCAAAATACACCACACAGTTTAAGTCTGATGGATGGTAAATGGTATGTGGTCTACAATAGCAACTATCAAATGTGATGAAAACTCGTTTCAGGAAATCTGTTTCTCTGACTGTCTAAGTGGAAGTGAACACAATAAATATAAACCTTCAAAAAATCTAGATTAATGAAATTTAGTACAAAATTTTATCATTTGAGGTATAGTTAAGCTTCAAACTTGAATCAATTCCAATTAGGCGTTGACCGTCTATCTATATTTTTCAGTCGATGGATTGATTACATATCTATTTATATCATAGCACGTACATAAGTGCAATAACTTACTATTTAATCTATTTGGATAAAGGAAATTTGATGCACAATTTAAGCATAATCATAGTAATTTTTAAATCAAACCTTTTATTAATTCTATAAAAGAGATGAACGTTTGTAGGGCTGTACTTTTGCCCGAAATTAGTAGGAATAACTCAGAAGCCCAACGACTTAGATCATTGAATTTTGGTATGTGATCTTGTTTCTAAAATTGTAATTCTGCGTAAAATTTTACTTCTAGTTTTTGAAAAAATGTGCCCACATTTTTCCTCCGGTTTTCTTTACCAATACTTCGAAGCTATAAATACTTATGTGTAGAACCCAGAAATAAAATTTTGATCATTACTGGCTCGCTTTTTATGCAGGGCAACGTTCATATTGCAAAATTCTACTGTCCCCTAACCTGTATTCAATTTGGCTGAATTAAATATGCTACAAGTCCACACATTTGACGAATCCCTATACAGTTTTGAGTTACCGCCATTGAGTCATCGTAAGTTTTTATTCCAATTCAATAAATCAAGGTCAAGATTTTTGCTACGTTCCCTGATGTCACAGCATTTTTTTATGTGCCACAAATGAAATTTACAATAATAAACATCATCGAATGATGGTGTTTAAAAATGAAGTAAAATCAGATCATTTAAAAGCTTTATTCTTCCACTGATGTGTTGTATGGAGTATCGATTTACTTAAATATAGGACTATTCTCGACAGCGTTGTAGGATAATTGACGCATAGGGTAAGATACTATTTCATAGCCAGCTGTTCATATTTGGCTTTATAAAATGATAAAGATAAAGTAACATTTTATGGCGCTCTGATGCCGAAGACAACTTCATATCCTTTACTTTCTGTTCCTAGTCAAATGGATTTGTTGAAATCTTAAAATGTCAAATATGAGCTTCATCCTTTATATTTTCATTGAAAGTTTGTTAAATAGTCATTTATCATGATCGTCCATTCATTCGAATAATTTATAATTTCACTCTATCTCAACTTAACGTGGCCTAAATATCTGTTGTGCAATCCTTCAAAAGAGATCTAATTTAATATTTACATACAGCCTACTTATCTGATAAGAGTTTAAATAAAGCAGTCTGTTCCAGACTCTCCATAACTAATAAAATATTCATTTTATATCTTCAACAAACTATACGCTTAGCTTTAATACCAAACATATTTATAAATTCATGTATATATCTCATACATATATTTTCAAACTAATCATCATATTTTCTAAATAATATGAACAAATGTTTAGAAAATGGAAAGATTAAATTTAAACTGAATCAGAATGTCTCCTTTATCTATACGAGGCTCGTTTTAGCGGACGAAATATTCAGCCTATATCCTTCCGGAATCTATGAGCTTAGATAGCAATGCCGAATAGATTCATGAATTAGGTAATTAACGTTGTATTCCATCACGCCGGAATGGTCACGACACTGCATATTCCGTGTTCGTAGTAAAGTGAATGCAGCACTCTCACTTATTGCGGATTAAAGGGATCGGAATTATGCAAACATTCTTTCCCCTTTCTGCATGCCACATGTTTCGTTATCATCTACATCTGCTTAACTAGATACTATTATTATAAAGAGTTCGCATTAAATGATCGTCAGTTTAGTAATGTGGAGAGAGTTAATGGTTTTTATTAAATCAGTTTTATGCTTTTGTAGTTCTTTTAGGAAGCTCTGTCACTTAATTTATTTTTATATTTTGCAAGTTTTATAGTTGCAAAAACAGATTTTTAGTCACATTCATAACATTTTTGTGTATGTTTATTCTTTTTTTTTTAAACCTTGTTTTTGTATCTTTGTCTTCAACGACCCGAAAAATCTTTTTCACTTACATCTATGAAATTCGGTACAAATATAGCCTTTAAGGTGATTCAATGCACTTCGGAACGTGAATTTGAAAAACATTGAGGTTGTTGTTTCTTATTGCACTTGCCACGGACAAGACGGCTGTTACAAAGACAGCGACTTAAGCCGGAGGGGGAGCGTCTCTTGCTTTTATAGTAGCGCCAACTAGGACCAAGAGTACGACTTTGCTACTCACGCATCACTCATTCACTTGCACAACCCCTTTTTACAGGAAGGCACATTCACACATCTAGAACAAAGGAAGAACAACCATGCCCAAACTGGGACTCGAACCCAAGACGTGCAGATCACGGAGAAGACGCGCTACCCCTATGCCAGTACGCCGGCGAATTTGAAAAATGAACGTAGAAAGTGTTTTATTTTAAATTTTGTTTTCTATTGGGGCAACTTTAAGCACGCATTGATCTGAAGTTAGTAAGCCTTGATATAATAGAAAAAAAAAGATATTGCACTGTGTTGAAAAAAGTTATAGTACAATGGAAACATTTTTGCAGCTCTGATGTTATTTCCCGAATGATGCGAAAGTTTCAAATAACGGTTGCTTTTTTGAAAAGGTTTTAATTTTAACTGTAGTACAAAACTGCTTGAAAACAATATTTTTCTTCAGATTGGTGATTCTAAACAATTCTTGTATTTTTAATATCAATGAAATTACTTTTTTTTCAGATTTATTTTCCAATTACAATGTAAACACTTTAATTTTCTGTTCAGTTTAAGGTCCCCTATGATCAAGCATGAAAATGGAAGGTTATTTTTATAGTGATTTTGTAATTCCCTAGTGAGAACATTTTTTCAAAAATAGCCTATACTTTTTAAAAAGCTATTTTTGGTGATAGTTGAAAATTGAACAGTTGTTAGTTAAATAAAAGATGAATAGTTGGTTTATAGGTATTTAAGTTAAAAAAGGTGAATTCTTTGCGAAATTATAAATTTTTTTTATTTAATATTCTTAACATTTAAACAATTTTTTTAAAAATGAACCTTTTAAATTTTGTTTCTAAATCAATTTTTTGGAAAACTACATTGATATTTTATTTTTGCATTTCTATGCGTTTTAATGCTATTTTATATTTTTGGATGCTGTCTTTCAAAATTCTAATATTGGGTTACATTTTCTTAAACAAAACCTCATAAATTAAAATATAATGTATTTTTTGGTTTAAATTTGGTATAATAAGTACTTAATATGTTTTTTAGTTTATTGGACTAAAGAATAAACGAACTATTTATTTAAAATTATTTTACAAATGTTTTAATGGTTCATAATGTGAAAAAAGAATTAGAAAATTTTATGTTGTAGAGGAACGAGACTCTTTATAACTTCATTATTAGGTGGATGGCATAATAGACGAGTTTATAATTATTTAATTATTTTCTAAGTTCCACATTTCACAGGACAAAACAAACACGAACACGAAAATACACGACACTCACTTACAATGCAATCTAATAAGGAACTCCAAGAAGGATCATGGGCAATATACCTTGATGTTAATACAGTAACGCCATCTATTGAATCAAAAGCGAAGATAGAAGAGTTATGTAACTGCTACTGTATAATTTATCATTCGAAACTCAATATTTAAAGAATGGATAGAATTAGGACATGTTTTAGCTCAAAAGCCAGATAATGTATTCCTTAAGGCATCTGTAAAATTTTAAATAGAGCCTTTTATACCTCTTTCAAGCCAAATAACCAAATAATTTTAAATAGAGCCTTTTATACCTCTTTCAAGCCAAATAACCCCTTTTTACAAATTTAAAATAAATAATTTAACTGGTATATTTGGCTTCATAGGTGTTTTTTAAATTTTTTTG
>JAPMOR010025382.1:34603-66399 GCA_026543865.1 Argiope aurantia
CGTAATAACATGAAAGGTATTTATTACGGCATTTCTCATATATAGCAATGATCTACTATCTAAATCAAATATTTCAAATGGCTGTTTCCCAAGCAATATCTTCTATAATACATTTCAGAGTTCTTTAAAGCAAAGAAGAAAGCAAATTTCTTGCAATCAGTATTGAAGATATTGAGCGTGGCAACACTTTCACAATACAAATATGGGAGATTCTTTCATATTAGACATGAAGATGTGATCTCATATTCACACCAAATGCAAAAAGAAATTCTGATCTTTTCGTTATTGATTGAGGAAAAAATCAATTTTTTTTCCCTTGCTATTGCAAAAGTTGAGAAATTGTTCTGTGTTTTCGCTTGTTAAGCTAAGAAATATAACTGAAACGCATTTTCCCGATGTCTAGTTCAGAGAAAACTAGAACACCGTATATTTTCTTTTATTAGATAATTAATAACGGTCCTTATTAAATTTTGTCCTTTACGGGGTGAGAAATTCGAGTTTTATGTAAGGACAAAGATGAAAGAAGTCTAGAGGAGAGGTAGAAAAATAATGGAAACTTCTTTATAATCTGAAAAATAAAATCTTCGGATTTCTGAATTATTTTCCTTAGTTCTCTCAAAGTGATAATCATTATGAACTCTGGCTTAGTTTTAATTGAAAAGATTCTTAATATATTCTTGGGTTATGCATAGAAAATTTAGATAAAATTTTCGAATATTTTATTGATGCCTTTTAATTTCTATTACAATTAATTAAATGGATGATTTTTAATTTCGATTACAGTTAATTAATTGATGACTTTTAACATAAATTTACAGGGATTATAGTGTTAAATGTGTTATTATGATAAATTTGATTCATTTGGATTTGAATATATTTATCGTAATTAAATTTTTATATTAAATCTATGATGAATATTAATATTTAGTTATATGAATCGAAGCAAATAAAATTAATCATTAAAATTTTCCAGTGTCGATCAGTTGGTTCATTAATAGTTTAAAAAATAATAATAGTTGTTAATAGTTGGATTAATAGTTGTTAAAAAATTTTATTAAATATTTTGCCTTCATGGCTTCCTCGGAAAAATACTTTTAAATTTCAGATTTTAATAGACAAATAATTCGTTCTATTTTAGAAGTTTTACATAAACCACTCGCTTCATCATATAAGATTTATTCTGTTTATATTTTTTATAGATACTATTATATTACAGAATAACGCAGAGGATTTAAAAATGGCCTAATTTTAAATATTTCTGACCTTTGTTGCATGACTAATTTTAAGTATAACAGGATTTAAAAAATATTAAAGCCATTTTTTGAACGGTTATTTATTGAAGATGGAAAAATGAGCCGAATCTTCTAATTCCAATCATCAACAATGAAACCCATCTAGACTGGTCTTCCTGAAACTTAATCGCATACTCTCCAATGAAGGTTTTATCCCTATTCCTTCGTATAAAATTGTGTTTCTTATGTACAGCCGCGAATATTATGCACGGTATTAGTAAACGTTAGTTAAAAAAGTTTACAAGCAGCAGTATTTGGAAAGTAGAAATTGTGGATGGGAATATGTTGTTGTTGCATGCCTCCATAGGCCAGCAGTGCTAGACCAAGTCCATGACGTCGTACACCCTCAAAAAATCCAAAACTAAAAGAGGGTCGTCCGCTAAATCCTGCTTGGAGAGCCCCAGGCACGCAAGGATGTGAACGGGTGAAGCCTGTTCAACCGAACAATTGGTGCAGGTATCGAAGCTCCTGAGTCCATCAGTAAATTTCAATGTCTTAAAGTGGCCACTTCTAAAACGAGAAAGAGTGGTTTGTTCCTGTCGAGAAAACCCATGAGCCAGGGGGCCTCCAGGACGAGAACAGTGATACCAATGGTGTACTGGGGGGGGGACAATCCATAAGGACCGTATCTCCTGTGTGTTCTTGGAGTGGATCTCAGTAAAAGTGAGAGGCTCAGACGGGGCAGACGTCTCGGCAGCACCACTCTTTGCCAAAGTGTCCGCAATCTCATTTCCCTCGAGATTGACGTGGGAAGGAATCCACTGCAGATGAATCTGATGTGAAAGAGAAAGCCATTTTAGTTGATTAAGAATTTTCATTCCAACATTATCTCTCACACTTTGCTAATTGCTCAGGTGCTGAATTGCACTTCTACTATCAGACAGAATCCAAATCTCTAAAAGCACAGTTTGTGGTCCTCTGAGAAATTCAGAACGTCTTCAAAAACAAGGTTAATGTCAGTCTCTAACTTTGTCAAGTCTGAATCGGACTTCCAAAGGACAATATCATCCGCAAAAGCGCCGATCTCACATTTTCTTTTAATAATACTCTCAATGCCTGATAAATAAAGAGAAAACAGGGTTGGACTCAGTACTGATCCTTGAGGTACCCCGTGAAAGATCCTGAAACTCCTTGAAAGGGAATTGTTAAACTTTACTCTGATAAGTCTATTTCGCAAGAAATCGTAGATCCAGGGAAGGGCTTTCCCGCCAATTCCAAAATTTTTGAATAGTTTTAAAACCAGCAAATTAGTCCAAACTCTGTCGAAAGCCTTGGACAAGTCCAGAAAAACCGCGACAGTATGATTGGTTGGTTTCTTGTTGTGAGCATCTCTAATTTTTTGACAGAAGAAAAGTAGCTGGTCAGTTGTGCAATGTCCCTCTCAGAAGCCGTACTGCTCCTCCGGGAGAAGATCGTGGGAATGTAAGTGGAATGTGAGTCTTCTCAAAACCATTTTCTCCATAATTTTACACGCTATGCTGGTCAAGGCGATAGGTCGATAACTCTCCGGGGAGCCGTCGGATTTGCCAGGGTTTTTAAAAGGAATTACTGTTGCTTTCTTCCAATCCCGAGGGAGTTGCCCCTTGTTCCAGGAAAAATTTATAATATCCAGGAATCTTTGTCTTCCAATTGGGCCAAGATTATCAATCATTTGACCGTGAATACCGTCAGGTCCAGGAGATTTATTTAGTTTAGTATTCCTGATTGCAGCTTCGAGTTCATTCATTCTGTAATCCTTGTCGAAAATGTTGTTTCCACTTTGGGTATTGCTGCGACAGCCATGGACAATATTACTAGCCTTAATTTTGACTTTTCTGTCATTGACATTGAAATTGAGTTTACTGGTTTTCTGGTAATGCATGCCTAATAGATTGGCCGCTTGTTCATCATTTTCGGCTAATTCTCCATCATCATTCAGGATTGTATTACTTTGCTCAGTCTGTGGTTGCTCATTGCTGATGTTCTTAACCAGTTTCCACAGTTTTCCATTAAGTGTTCTTGAATCAAGATTTGAGCATAGCTCATTCCATTTGTCTCGCTTAAGCTGAGAATATAATCTTTTTATTTTTGCGTTAATTTTGTTTAATTCAATTCTAACATGGTTGCTGTTGCCTGTATCCTTAGTTTCGAAAATTATTTTTCGTTCATCCAGCAGAGGTTGTAATAAAGGTGTTTTACTAGTTAAGTAGGGTCTCTTTTTCTTCAATTTACCTCTTGGTATAGCCTTCTTGGCTGCTTTTAAGATCGTTTCTTTGAAGGAACTCCAGTTTGTTTCAACACTGTCGCAGAGAGGTTTTCTCTCAATCTCACTGTCAACAATTTTTGTGAAGGACTGCCAGTTCGCTTTTTTAAAGATCCATTGTTTGACTTTACTGGTGGGCACTAATTGTCTCCTTTTTAGTTCAATTAAGACAGGAAGGTGGTCACTCCCCAGGTTTTCCAAAACAGTCCATCTATAGCCAGGCGCAAGGTCCGAGCTGATACTAGAAATGTCTAGAGCTTCTTTTGTGTTGTAACTATAAGAAAAATGGGTGGGGGTGCCATCATTAAGAATATTAAAACTCGGATCATCAATTATGTCGAGTAACTCAATTCCTCTTGGGTTTGTAGTAGAACAGCCCCAAATGGGGTGTTTAGCGTTTAAGTCACCTAAGCAGACTGTACCTTCATTAAATAAATCTTGTAGGTCGATAGGTAGACTCAGGAGGTCAGGGGGATGGTACATGTTGAAGATGTTAAGAGGTTTCTCTCTCCAAATGATCCTTATGCCCTGGATCTCGAGATTAGATCCAACAGTTATTTTTCTGTTGATGTTTATACTCTGGTACTTGATGTCTTTAATAAGTAAGGCAAGACCACCTCCATTTCCATTTTGTCTATCAACCCTGAAAATATTGAATCCCTTAATCTTGAGGATAGTGTTTGGCTTTAGCTTAGTTTTCTGCAAGGCTATAATTTGAACTCCTTCGGTTAGTGCCAATTCAAGTATCTGGTCAAGTTTAATCCTCGCTGCACTTGATGAAATTCCATTAATGTTGAACTGCAAGATTTTTAAAGTAATTGGAGACTGTGGCTTACTTATCGAACCCGGCCCTCTGCCTAAACCGGGAACGCGGGCCTTTTTTGACTGCGCGACGACCGATGCAGCATCATAAGAAGAAAGTGCACAATTCATGGATGGGGAAAGAATAATAAAATATTGTTAATAAAGATGGCCTCTGTTAGTCGTAAGACCTGAGCACCAAAACAGGTAGAGGACCGACTTAGCTCGAAAGCTCCAAGTGTTAGCTGAGCAAAATGCAAGCCAGCCGCTCCTAACATGGAGAACAGTCGCTGGACGCGGGTTTGAAACGGAGTTTTCCTTCTCCTAGGTATCTCTCTTGGTCTGGCTCCTACCCAACGAAGACCTGTCCGGCATGGGAGACCCTACCAGTAGCTAAGCTACCGCCGGCATAGCTCTTTGGGTTGTTGGAGCACGCAAGCCCACCCACCACGACAAGGTGGAGATATCAGCGGGCGGATGGGAATATTGTTACCCAGAATGGAGACAGATGGCGCTAGTTGTCTTAGATCGGTCGTTCGAGCAGATAGTGTTACTCCTGAAACCCGAAACAGCGACAGTGATAGCAAGATGTCTAGAGAAGTGGTCTCGCACAGAGGTGCAAGCCGTGATACGATTTCTATGGGCCAAGAATGTGTCCCCATCTGACATTGACAGACAAATCGCTGAAGTGTACGGGGACGAAGCAATGAGTACACAACAAGTGGCGAAATGGTGTCGTTCTTTTGAAGCGGACATTGAGATTGCTGGAAACGTTTAGGTGGGAGGTCTGGAGACATCCCCATACAGCCCCGATTTGGCTTCCAACTTTCTTTTCCCGGCATTGAAGGAACGCTTATCCAAACAAAGTTCAGAAGGTGATGTTCAAAAAGGTGCCGAGATCTGGCTGAATAGCCAGGGACCTGATTACTACCTAAACGGGTTAAACAAATTGGTCCAGCGGTGTAATAAATGTCTCAACAGATTTGGTGATTATGTAGAGAAGTAACCGCCACATATGTATCTTAAATACCATTTATATCCTGTGTCTATTGTTAATAAAGCTTTTTTAATTTGCCTTATAAACTTTTTTTGAAATCACCCCTCGTAGATCTTTGGTATGTTTTCCAACATTTTTATTGAATCTAGCTCGGGAATATATATCTTGGATGCCTTTTTGGTTGAGAGATTGATTCCAAAATTTGATAAAATCTAAATCTGAAGTTAGAATACCACATATCGAATTTCATTGCTTTAAGTTATTGGGTTTCGGAGTAATTGTGTTTACATGCCTGCAAAATTACAGACCGATTGATAGTCAAACGTTTGACGAATTTGATTTAAAATTTGTTAAATATCTAACTAGGTGCTAAAAGTGTACCAAATTTTATTTACAAAATCTTTGCATTTTGTAATTATCGAGTTCACTCGTATTTGAGCCAGACAGACAGACTTACTGCGAATGGATTTCGTTTAAAATTTAGCTTAAATCTACAAATAAGCTTATAATTCCAAATTTCAGCCTTGTGGCTTAAAGAATTTTTGAATTGTCAAATTCACCTGCAGACAGAGAGAGACGAATGTATTTTTCTGATTCAAGGAGATCTGAAAAGCTAAAATTTTGGATTCAGGGAGACTCACTAAAATTTTAAGTTCTGATTTTTGACGATTGCAGTAATTCCTTATATACTGCGCATATAAGAAAGTAAAATGAGTCGGAGTATTTATAAAAGGAAAATGGGAGCATTTAAAAACATTTACACCCTTGCTTGCCTGTTTCTTGATGATTAATTGAAATACAACATTTTATTAAAAATAAACATCTGATTACAATATGTATAACATGGGAAAATGAGCCGAATATTCATATTTCAATCATCAACAGTGATAAAATCCTAGGAAAATATTAATTGCAACAATTAAGACATTTTAAATTTCATATGTACAATGAAATGTGTTATTGTAATATACTTTCAAAATAAAAAAATAAAATAAAATAAAAATAGATAAAAATTATGCTGCCAAAATTTAGTATCATTGAAAAGATACGTTTTTCAACTTTAAGATGGCGTAAACACCATTTTAGTTCGATTATAATTTCTGAAGATTTCTCAGAAAAGAACAAATATTTCGTTTCATTTTTAATGAATGGAAAATCTAATTAAAGTTTTTTAATGCTGTTCTGTTCAAATTTTTAATGCTCTTTGGCTCAAAATTGTATTTATGAAAATTTACATACATGTAAAAGACTTGATTATACGTGTAAAAGACTTGTTTCATCTAGGACAAACAGTCTTTGTGCGCTCACGCAAGCACACGCACAATTCTCTTACACACAGAATTCACATACACACATGCTCTTGAGTGCTCTTACACACATACACACTAATCTCTCACTCGACTTTAAAGTTTATTTGGTGAATAATTTGTATTTTACGTAATTTGGCCTTGGATACTTGGAACAAAGTGTGACCTTTAAAATTAAAACTACAGTAATATTAGCACCCACTTGGTTTCAGATGAATATATTAACTGAAGGTTACTTCAAAACACGGAACGGCTGTTGAATTATTATTCGCATTCATTTTCTTATCATATTCTCGTTCGATTATAATCTATTACGCATATTTGAAATATTCGTCTGCAAGCTCTATTGTTTAAGCAATTTATTTATTTGAATCAAAACACGATACACTAAGAAATTGAAAAATAAATTAATTAATTAAACTAAACGGAAATGTATTGATTTTTTCTGACTCCAAATTAACTCAGAACAGTGATATCTCCATATCTGATTGGTATGGAGAGTTCAAAAATTAATAGTTTGTCTTAATTCGGAAGAAAATATATAGTCGGAAGGTAAATAAATTGAAAACAATTTTTGAAAGTCTGCAATACAGAATGCCTTGTTTTTTCAGAGCATTAATTTGAAAAGTAAATATTATCACGTAGGTACTTTAGTATGGAACTCAATGGCACACACAAGAAGTAGAAGTAAACCATTTTATTAACTCAACTCGGAACTCAGAACACAGTGGCTGACAAATCTTCTGCTTATATACTAGCAGGGAAAGTTATAGAATACTTTTCTGGAGACAGAAAGAAAAGTCCAGAACACTTGTCTGGTAAATTAAAGAAATGTCCAGAATCTTCTGGAACATGAAATGAAGAGAAACATAAAATCAATTAATTAAATATTTACACAAACTGTGAATTGCGGGATTCGAACACACAATCCCTTGCTTATGAGATCAGTGCGATGACCATTCTGCCATAGAGAGTCGATTGCCTCTTTTCAATGTGGCATTGCTCCCTCCTTAGAAGAACAGCGTCTCGATGTTATGACATTTAATTTTGTGACTCTAGTTCTTGATGGAGTCACAGGGCCAGCATAAGTCGTCTCGACTTCATGGAGAGTAGTCTCTTGAGAAATGACTCTTTTCGGAACCTCCATATTTTCATAAGAATGTTGGTCGTCTTATTCTTCCAGGTCATGGTATGGCTTCATGCGTAAGACGTGGACAACTTCCTTCGGTTTCCTCCTTCTAGATTTAGGATCGAAATTGGCTACTTCATAGGTGACGTCGGACAACCGCCTCAAGACTTGATAAGGGCCGAAGTACCTCTTGAGGAGCTTCTCGGAAATCCCGTTTTAACGAACTGGCATAAAAATCCACACCAAATCCGCTGGTTCGTATGCCACCATCCGATGTTTGGAGTCATAATGCCGGCGATCTTTCTTCTGAGCCTCGAGAGTCCGTTCACGAGCTAATTTCATCGATTCTTCTGCCTTATTCATCAGATGACTAACGTAATCATCTTCTTCACTGAATTCTTTGGGGAAAAGAAACATCGTATCCAATGGCGTTTCAGCTTCTCGCCCATGTAGTAGATAGAAGGGCGTAAAACCTGTCGTGTCCTGCTTGGCAGTGTTGTAGGCGAATGTGACGAACGAGAATATCTGGTCTCAGTTCTTCTGTTCGACATCAACATACATATAAAGCATATCTGCTAGTGTTTTGTTGAATCGCTCTGCGACACCATTCGTTTGAGGATGATAGGCTGTTGTCTTTCGATGAGTGATATTGAACAGTCTATTAATATCGGACACCAACTTGGACTGTAAAAACTTGCCCACGGCCTGTAAAGATTACTCGTAGAGCTCCCTGCTTTAGGACTGTGTCTTATATTAGGAATTTGTCTTTTTGTGTAGCTTCCGCCCACGGTAAAGCTCTGGTGACTGCGTACCGTGTCAAATAATCGGTGCATACTACAATCCATTTGTTGCCGTCGTCAGATTTTGTAAATCGTCCTAGTAGGTCGATTCCGATGCCATGGAAAGGAGCGGCAGCTGGTGGAATAGGCACGAGAGGACCTGGTGGCTTCTGAGGAATAGATTTACTCCTTTGACATTCTCGGCAGTGCATCACATATCTTCGAACATTTCTCTGCAAACCTGGTGAATCCTAGATGTCCGGCGGTAGGGTCGTCATGGAGAGATTCTAGAATACTGATCCGTAAATGCTTTGGGATCACTGGTGGAAATTTCTTTCCGAACGGATCAAAATTCTTCTTGTAGAGGACTCCTTCGACTAATTCAAAGTTTCCCAGCCTGCCTGCTTCGGTACTTTGTTAGTCTCTTATTATTTTTGCCAATTCTGGATCTTTTATCTGTTCTTCTGAGAGATTAGTGAATAAGGTGGCACCTATGGAGTCCACAGACCATGAAGCATCGACTTTTAGTTTTGTAGCTGTGCTGGTGTCAGGATGATCGTTAGTTCCCTGTTCAACAGGCATCTCCCTTGTCTTTCTGGGTAGTGGGTGATGAAGTCCAAATTCTGGTTCAAGGCTTTTAAGGCGATTACTTCTTCGTAAATCGGTTTCCACGCTGAATGGAATCGCACACGGCGCCTCCACCATAGAATGTCACGTAGGTACTTTAGTATGGAACTCAATGGCACACACAAGAATTAGAAGTAAACCATTATATTAACTGAACACAGTGACTGAGAAATCTTCTGCTTTTATAATAGAAGGGAAAGTTCCAGAATACTTTTCCGGAGACAGTACGAAAAGTCCAGAACACTTGTCTGGTAAACTAAAGAAATATCCAGAATCTTCTGGAACATGAAATAAAGAGAAACATAAAACCAATTAATTAAATATTTACACAAACTGTGAATAGCGGGATTCGAACTCACAATCCCTTGATTATGAGATCAGTGCTACGACCATTCGGCCATGGAGAGTCGACTGACTCTTTTCAATGCGGCAATATTATTCGAATATTAATGTGGATATATTCTGTGTTTCATGCGTTTCTGCATTTCTAAAAGAATGCCAAAAAGAATGACTTCATTGTCATGTAGCTTAAAAAATCTCATTATTTTAGTAATTATTTCAAATATGTGTTAAACTGAAGATTATTTCAAAATACACAAGGGTTGTTGACTCTATATGCATATCGATTGCTATCTCAAAAGCTCCTTCAATAACACACTATCAGGTACATTTGAAATTTTAATCATGTAGTTAGTTATTTAAAAGATTCATTAATTTTAATCGTAACACAATACTCCATGGCAAGGGACGAAAATGATTCAGCTAAAAGGGAATCTATTGATTCTTCTTACTCTCAATACAGTGTGGAACAATGATATACAAATTGCACTCATATAAAGAGTTCTAAAATTAATATTTTCGCCATATTGGAGGAAAAGTTATAACATCAAAACCATTCAAGAATTTACGAAAACAATCCTTGAAAACACATTATACAGAATACTTAGCTTGTATCGAATATTATTCGGAAAGTAAATACGAATCGAATAAAGATGTAAAGATGTAACTCTATGATTCTTGCATTTATAAAGCATTTCGTTATTATATTAATAATTATTGTAGAAAAAGTTATCGAAATATCTAGTTAATTAGAGGGAAAAAATAGAATTTATAGTCAATCTTCCAATCGACAAAATTGCATTGTTATATATGAAGTTCACTTTAATCATGGAAATAACTAATTTCTAAACCGTTAGATATGTATATATATCAGTTTGGAAAAAAATTCATTAAAAGATGGAAAGGATTATATTTTATATTATTTGACTCAAAAGTTGTAATATTGAAAATAGTACGGACTCTAAATTTTTCTTCTACATTCCTCCTATCTTATTAGTTATATTTTGGTAAAATATTCCTGATATTGTAACATTTCAAACCAAAAAAAATAATACTATTTTTTCGTCCAAGATTCATCAAGTTATTAAACTTTAATCATCACAATTAATTTTTCTAGCATTTCACTGGACGTTTGGAGGAAAATATTTTAATAAATGGGTTTAATAATGTTAGATTTGATCCATGAATTATTATAATAATGAATGAAAATCTTAATAATTCTGCCAATTTTGAATTTAAGAGGAAATTTAAAAAGTAATATTTTAGCATTATATTTATTGATTGAACTTTCAGAAGTATAATTCTTTTGTGCTATTTAAATCATTTTTCCAGTTAGAATTTTTTGCCTATCTCTAATTGTGTAGAAATTATGGTTAGTGTTCCAATTAAAATTGTCATCCTGTATATTGGTAACAAGGAAAATACTGTCAATAAATGAAAAAAAAAACTCATATTTAAAGGAAATGTAGCGAATTATCTTTATATGTTTTAACACAAATAATTTCAGTAAGCTTGTTCACAAATAATTTCAATAAGCTTGCTGTGAGCTCAACAGCTGTGCACACAGAAGACTTAATTTGGCTGTGTTTAGTTAGATTAACATTCTGCTTTTTAAATACATGAAGGTTATATGGAGGTCATCCTCGAAAATTTGACTCCAGGTCAAAAGCCAAACTCTGAACAAGCATCACTTTTTCCCCACATCAACGAAAAAATAAATTATTGTTTACGGATTTATTTCTAAGCAGCTTTGTGGTGATTGCAAATCTTCAGCGGGACTTGGGACTCCGACCTGTAGTCTTATGGTTACAGATGCGGAATCGTGAAACCACCCCGATCGCAAGTATGGACGGAATGATTTTTTGTAAAGTTTTTATTAACTGTTTAAAGTATTTATCGAAGTTAATCTATAATTTTATAGTTAAATTAGACAGCTCAAAATAATAGTTGGTAAGTATGAAAAGCATCTGCAACAATAAAAAAGTAAAAAGTAAAAAAAAAGTGCAATGTGGGTGAAATAAAAAAGTTTGTGTAAAGTAAAAAGCATCTGTTTACATTTTTATTTTATAAATACCAATAGCATGTAATAAGTGCACATTTACTTTATCTTTTTTTTTATCTTTTATAGTTACTATATCTTATATAGTTTATAAAAACTTGAAAGCTAGACAGGATAACATCATGTATTTTCTAAACTAAAAACAAACTACATACATAAAACTTTAATTAAATATTTCAAATTTTTGCCATAGAAAATATAGCTATATTTAACTGCCTATAAAATTTAATTTGTAGATGCTACAACAGCTTTTAAGAGTGTGGTATTTCTTTAATTAAAAATGAAATATTTTCTGTAATTTATATCTTATAAATTAAAATATCATGCGTTTGACATCTTAATTAAATAATACCAGAAGCTTCAAAGATGATAATTGTTTTCGTTATAACCAATTTAATTTAATGAGAGTCATTAGTTTTTACTTGTAATTTAAAGAGAGTGTGTTCTGCATTTATTTTAAATAATTTAAAGGTATTTCTAAAAGTTCTATGTCAGAATAATATTTAAAAATATTAGAAAGTGTTACTTGACTCCAGATGATTAGCAAAGCATAAAAAGGACTTTAATATAAATATTAATAAAAATAATATGTATTAAATATTTTTTACATTTACTTATTGATTCACCTATTGATCGAATAAAGCATTTTCCATCAAATGAACTGATGTCGTTTCACTTGTTTTTTTTAATCACATTAATAGTTTTTGGATAAAAATATATAATTAAAATGAAGTCATTTCTTTAAGAAATCTCCTTTCTCCAATACTGCTATATTCTATTAACTAGCCGCCTTTGGCCACCAGCCGGTTCGCCAGTATTACCGCTTGCTACAATTTTCAATTAAATATTTTAAGTAACTGGTTCTTTTAAAGGATTCTCAAACAAAACATTTTTAATCTTCAAATTTTGATAGTCATACCAAACTTATACTGTTTAGATCGTTGCGTTCAATTTACTATATATATTTTGCTAATTTGTTGCCATTTCCGGTAAAACTTCAACTTTAATTTAAAATGTAAATGACCAAATTGGAATTAATATTAAGATATTTTTTAATGAAAGCAATAAATTATTATAAATTATTATCCGTATTATAAATATATTTCAAAAATTATGAAATCTAAATTTAATGCAGTAAGGTATCATAATCTGATAATATTCTGGACACACCAAATTTTAAATAAATGAATGAATGTTTCTATTTTCCACGATCAACTAAGACTTATTTATGAAGTTTTAAATGTTAAAAATTTAGAAAAACTCACCATTTTCATAATCTTAGGCCAATTAATCTTGAGAAACCTGCGCGCTGATTGGCGTATTTTCTTTGAAGCGATCGATGGAAAATCTAAAATTATGCTTTTTTTATTGAATAGTGATATTCAAATCTTCGTAAATCAGTCAGTTTAAGTGATTGGAAATTAACTCTTAAAAGTCAGTGATTTAGTTGATTGGAAATTAACTCTATGACCACCATAAAATCTGTGCTTTCTCTTGTTGTGTATGCATTCTCCTTAATATCCGCTCGAATAAAACATCACAACACATCAAAAGTAATTATAACATTTCAATAGTTGCCAAAAACCAAAGAGAGAAAAATGCAATTAATAAGCAGACGATATTTAGAAAAGTACAGATATTTAGACTTGAAAATGAAATTATCTGAAATTAAAAACACGCGCAGACGATATTTAATTTATTTTCAGTTAGAGCTTTAATCAATGTGATGGCAACACTTTGAAAAAAGCTATTTTTTTCCCATGAATGCGAAACGTGCTTAATCTTAATTTTTATTTTTGACGAAAAAAATTATTGAAAAACAAAGTTAAAATATTTATTTAAAAATTCATTAAAAATAGAAATTTAATTTTAAGATTAAAACATTAGCATCATTTAAAAGATAAATTTTTTATCTTTAACTTCATGTAAAAATATTTTTTGTGCGGTAATATTTTCGGCAGTTATAGCAGAAATACGTCAAAATTTCGCTTAATTTTTAAATAAATAAAATTCTAATTAAAAATTCGAAAAAATAACCCCCAGGTGCACATTCCCGGCCTCCAAGGTATACACGTGCCAAATTTGGTAGCTGTAGGTTGAATGGTCTGGCCCGTAGAGCGCCAACACACACACACACACACACACACACACACACACACACACACACACATTGAGCTTTATTATAAGTATAGATATAGATATAGATATCGCTTACTGATTCATATTGATGAATTTCTAAGTTATTATAACTTTCATTGTTTTTAAAATTATATTTTAATAGTCTGGATGGATAGATTATTCTTATTTCTTTGATTCAGATAAGAAAAGCTGTTGGATTATAAGAAAGGATATTTTTCGTGTGATATATTTTACATCATATATCAAAGTCTTTGACGATATGTGTTTATCTCATAATATAGTGACTGAATTTATAATTATAAAATTAAGTTTTTGTATGAGTGCTATGCTGTCAGTAAAATCTATCGTGCTTAAAACCATGAAATTTGGTCAACATTTAATTGTAATGATGGTTCAATACTCGTCGGAGTCCAAATTTGAAAATGAAATATAGAATTTTTTAAAAACATTTTCAAATGCTTTGAGTCGGTTAATAGGTTGAATAGGGCAAACAATTATCGTTCTAATGGTGTTTGCTCTGCCGATTAGACGGAGTTCTTGAATACAAGGTTCTCAACCTCCGGACTTGAACTGAGTAATGGCATAGCAATGAGATTACTTAGTAAGTGGTTGTGCTTATAAAATAAAGAATTTAATTAGAAGATATTTTTGTTTTAATCGTCTAATTTGCTGTATTTTAAGAAATTTTATAAATATAATGAGCTTTAATTTTAAAACTAAAATGCAGCTTTCCTTTTCACATCTTTTGAATTAAGCACTCGAACATATCTCCTTAAATAAAACAAGAAAAATAGAAATGCCATATTTCATTGATTTCATATTTATTATTTTCCGGATGAGTTCAAATATTTTCCTTAACGTATTCACTATAAATGAATTTTACTTCTTCAGTGACTTGGCAAAGAGCCAAATAAGAATTATGGTTCCAATTATCATAAAAAGTATATTTATAAAATTTAAATTTTAATAGTATTTTTAATTTAATTACTACTATTTGATTTTCCAATTTCTTTGTCTCATTTTTAAAATGCATTTTTTAGATAATTACTTTAAATTTGATTGGTTGAAGTTCAGCACAGAATATCGTCTGGAAAACAAAAATAATCATACAAAATCAACAATTTTTTATTCTTTAGTATATAATTTTATTTTAATTTTGGTCATTGTGAATTTTTGAATTCACTTAAATTTATTATGTTACATCAATGCCGTATTACTGAATATAATTATAATATTAATATAATAAATATATATTAATACTGAAACATACATTGATGAAATGCTAAAGATATTTAATTGAATTTAACATCAAGGAAGTCAAAATAATAATTTAAAAAAACATACACAGCTGGAATGGTTTTTACGAATGACTTCTCGCATACTCACCAATAACATTTTTATGCCCCTTCCTCCTCACAAAATTGTGGATCTTTATGGCCATGAATATCTTGCATGCAATGGAGATCGATAGTTAGGAAATATAGATGTTTGGCGAGAATATAGAATGTTTACTTAAACTCTTTCGGGAATATATATTTTGGATGCCCTTTACCAGACGATTGATACCAAAATATAACATAAAACTGTATTTGTAGTCACGAGATAACATACCGAATTTCAATGATTTTAGTCTCTGTGCCGTTACGGTTACGACACAATGACTACATGCTAGTACATGCTAAAGTACTTTAGCTAGTACATGCTACATGTACTGGCTACTAGTACATGCTACATGTACTGGCTACTAGCACATGCTACATGTACTGGCATGTACTGTGTAGCATGTACTTTAGCTAGTACATGCTACACAGTACATGCTAAAATAGAGACCAATATATGGTCAACTATATGACGAATTTGGTTCAAAATGTGAAAAGCATCTGTATTTTAGATGCTAAACCTGTGCATAAAATTTTATATTTCTAACCGTTTGCTTTTTGTAGTTAACGAGTTCGAATTTTTCTCTAGCATTCAGACAGACAGTCTTCCTGTGAATGTATTTAGTTTAAAATTTGATAGAAATCTACAATTTGAATCTTAATTCGTCAAATCTTTTATCAGTGTAGCGTTAAGTGCATATAAGATATCTCATTCAGAGACAGAATCATAGACAAATATAATATTAAAAATGTGTTTGGGGGATTTATGGAGTCTGAAACTTGGAAGTTCGTTAAAATCCTGAATTTAAACTTATCAATGTTTATAATAATTCCCTCATACCTTTTATACTAAAACAACAACAACAACAACAAAAAACTATTGCTCATTTGAACAGATATTTTAAAAGATTTGTAAAGACTATTTATTTATACCAACACGTAAGTAATATATCTACTATTTTACTTTCTCACATATTCTGCACAACAAAAAGTAAGTATTTTAATCATCGAAAAATTCAGACACGCTACCGATTTTATTTTGATGAAAAATCCCTCCTTGAGTTAAAAAAAACACACAGCTTTGGAATATATTTGTCAATCCGCTTAGAAGATAACTCAAAAATTATTTAAGTTAAACGGATGAAATTTGGTATATGGTATCTGCAGTTATTTGTAGATTTCTCTTAAATTTTTAACGAAATCCACACCGAAGAAGTTTGTTTGTCCTACTGTCAGTATATAAGTTAACACGATACTACAAACTGAAGAGAGTTCGATGAATAAATTTTGGTGCAGTGATTTAACATCTAAAGTATACACTCAAGAGCCAAAACATTATGACCACCCCTACATTTTGCAATGAACTCGCCTGGATGGCATGGAAGGCACGTGATCAGGTGGAAGTGGTATTTATTTAACTGCTGCTGGAGAGTCTGAAGAATCATTCTTTCACTTACTTCTGTGTGTGATGGGAAAGGCTGCGGATCTAAGCGACTTTGATAGAGGGCAGATTGTAATGGCTCGAAGGCTCGGAACAAGTATTTCCGAAACTGCACGACTCGTGGGTTGTGCGCGATCTACAGTTGTTAGTACTTATGCAAAGTGGATGAATGACAGTGAAAGCAGCAGTAGACGACATGGTGTTGGACGTCCACACGCTATCAAAGAAAAAGGTCGTCGGAGACTGTCTCGCATGGTGAAGCAAAACCGGAGCCAGACAGTGGCTCAGCGGACAGCCCAATACAATGCAGGGTCAAGTAGAATAGTATCGGAGCACACTGTTCAGCGGACACTGTTGGGGCGTAGCCCCATATACAAATGGGTCTACGCAGCAAACGTCCCATTCGTGTGCCTTTGCTGACCAAGCGTTATCGCCAACTGCGCCTGCGCTGGGCCCGGGAACATCGCGACTGGTCCATGGATCAGTGGAAGAGAGTTGCCTGGTAAGATGAATCACGGTTTGTCATGCATCACGCTGATGGCCGTGTCAGGATACGCCATTTTCCAGGCGAACAGTTGCTCCCTCAATGTACAGTAGGTCATACACAGGCCGGTGGTGGCGGTATTATGCTTTGGGGGACGTTCTCTTGGGCATCTCTGGGACCCGTGGTTGTGGTAGAGCACACCATGAATGTTATAGGGTATCTGAACATCATTGCGGACCAGTTGCACCCTTACATGGCCTCTGTTTTTCCAGCTGGAAATGGAATGCTCCAACAGAACAACGCCCCGTGTCACAAGACTAAAATTGTGTTGGAGTGGTTCCAGGAACATGATGCTGAATTCCAGTTAATGTCCTGGCCGCCTAACTCGCCGGATCTTAATTCGATAGAACACCTTTGGGAGGACATGGGACGGCAGCTCAGAGTTCAAAGACCACCAATTCGCAATATCTCGCATTTGCGTGACCGTTGCTTAAACATTTGGTACAATCTGTATCCAGCCATCTACCAGGGACTTGTGGCATCATTGCCAAGGCGGGTTGAAGCTGTGTTGAGCGCTAAAGGTGGGCCAACTCGTTATTGACAGGTGGTCATAATGTTTTGGCTCTTGAGTGTAGATATGTATCGAATTTCAAACTAACTGTGTCAAGAGGTTATCCGTCTAAACTTTCGAATGCATATAAACATGATAATTCAAAAGTATAGCAATTTAAGTAAATAAAATTTGATTTTGACAGTAATATATATGCACAATTTCAGTATCTAAAGTTTATATATTTAAAGTTGAATCACACCTGTCAAAGTCTTGACTGTTTTCCGGTCAGTACTTTCGCATGCATTTAAACACGATCACTCAAAATCGCAGTGTTTTAACTAATAAATGAAATTTTGTATGTGGCGTTGTAACCACAACTGTAATTCTGTGAAAATTTTGGCTTTATTAGGTCAGAAATAAGGAGGCAAAATTAACATTAGATTTTCTGGATGCTTATATATTAGCCATACCCCAGGGATTGATTTAAAAAAAATTGCTAAAGATTGCACGTCAATAAGCTCTTTCGTAACTATGGCTCGTCTATTGCATGTGGTTAATAATATATGTGAATATATTTATCAGAAAATATGTGAAAATATTTCAGTGAAATAATTCCCACTGGTTCAATATTGTCATTGTAATGCCTTTTTCTTGTAGATAGATTTTTTTGGGCGATACATCATGTCATTTATCGAAGTACTTCAGCATTTATGTTTAGGCACTTCGAACTCTTTCAGTCTATCTATAACAGAACTTTCAACACCTCTGATTTCAATGGGTTACCTTTAAAGCTCCTCTATTGAAGTGAGTTTTTTTTTCTTCTTTTTAGTCACCATGACAAAGAGGAGAAAAAATGTAAATAAAACTCTAACCGATTTTAAGATAGAAACTTAGCATAAAAAATAAAAGTAACGAAGGATTAAGAATGGTATTCAGTATAACAGCGGCTATCGGTTTGAAATAGCAGTATAACGGCTTCGATTTTACTTGTTCATATACTTTTACCTTCTAAGAAAGTAGAAGCAATCTTCCTAAAACTTTCTCACATATTCTCTAATAAAAGTGTTAAACAAGAGAACACCTTACATGACACTGGCGTACAGGAGTGATGAAATATTTACCTTTGGAGCGAATTTAGCATTATTACCGAATCTATCGAGACGTCTTTGGCGATTAATCCCTGACATGCAGTTAATAGTATCCAAAATTTCAATTTATGCTTTAGATGCATTTTTCATAACGGATTGAAACAACAATTTGACACAAAACTTCCCTCTTGTAACAAAATACCATACCAATTTAAGACATTCTGCTTTTTAATAATAGCGTTTACATTTTTCTAAAAATACAGGCTAACAGATGGTCAACCCCTGGTCAGATTTGGCTCATAATTTAGTATATTTCTACGCCAAATATGTGTACCAATTTCTTTTCTATCTAGCTCTTTTCATTTTGTAGTTATTGTGCTAACTTATATTTAAACTGTCAGAGAGACAAACTTTCTTTAAATAGAGTTTGCAGAAAATTTGATTGGGATCTACGAATTTGGTGCAAAGGCCATATACCAAATTTCATCTGCATAGCTCAAAGTGTTTTTGAGTTATTTTTGTTGCTGATAGATGGACGGACATTTTTCAAAAAAAGAATCTTTCCGCATTTATAGAGATCTAAAAAGTGAAGATTCGTCAAAATCTCGAGTACGAATTTTTTAACAATTTCAATACTTTCTCCGTATTAATTTTTCGAAAAAGTAAAAATGAAATAAATATTTAATTCCTGATAGTAAAAGTTGGTTTGTGCAGTGTAGACTGATTTGTAATTATTTCTGAATCACTATAAATTAAAGAATGAAATCATATAAAATGATTGCATTGATTATTGTCAGATTCGCCCCAATAAAAAATGATCCATTAAATTTGAAATATTAGACGGAAAACTTAATGTCCTCAGAGAAGATCCTCCTTAGTTGGAAAGAAGCTATAGATTTTTCAAGTTTCTCCGACGATTATAGAACTATAATATATGAATTACGTTTTTTTGGAGAAAATGTTAAAAGATATGGGCGTTTTGAGAAAGCATTCTTGGCATATTATATTTTAATATATTATTTGTTGGTAACTAGATTTTATAATTTAAGTTGAATTGAATATTGAAATGAATGCATTTTCTGGACATTATTAAAGGGATTTTATTGCTGTAATAAGGTTTAAATTACAATATTTGCTTCAGTAAACCAGCTTCATAATGGAGTATTTTAAAATGCATAAAAAGAATTTTACACCACTTCAAAATTTTAAAAAATGTGTTTGTAATGAGGTCACTTTAATATTCGTACTTGAATTTTTGTAATTATTTAAAACTTTCTTGATTTGTAGTGGAAATATTATACTACTTATTATATAATCTTTAATGTAAATTATAAGCTATGTTGCTGATGTTTGTTTTTAATCGCATTGAAGAATATGTTAAATTTGAAAAGTTCACAGGAAAGTATTTGTGATTTGATCCAAATCAGCTTTAAAAGCGGCTGTTTGGTGAATCTGCAACAAATCCATAACCCTCTATTAAATATTAAAAGCAAAATATTAAAACGCTCATTAAAATATACTAATTTTGTGTCCTGTCGTTAATGAAATGATTTGAAATATAATAAATTTATCAAAAAAAATATAGAGATTTTTATGATAAGTTGTAATTGCATAATATTGCAGTTAACCTTGTTAAATGACCTTTTCTTGACTCAGCGCCAAATTAAGTTTACTTTTGACATTTATTCTGTTTAGAACTTTTTTGCTATTCTGCATTTAAATGGCTATTAAATGGCTTATTGCCATTTGATACATTTAAATAAAAATCTATTTAGAAATCTCATTTTGCATTAATATAATTAGAGTGAAAACAAAATTATTTCAAATAAACGTAACGACTTAAAATATTCCCCACTTCATTTACGGATATTATTCTATAAATCATTAAACTAATACTGCTTGCTTTTGTGTACATGAAATGGGCATTGACAAAAATTTAATTATCCAGAAATTTAACTGTTATTACAGGAGGTCCATAAACGAAAATATTTAATTAAGTATAAATGCGTTAAGCATCAAAAGTTAAGAGATGACAGTTAAAAGCATTTATTTTCTGCTGTAAACAAACTAACCATTTAGATAAAATGAGTTTTCTTTCTGTCATTGAGAAATTCTCATAATAATTTCATTTCCAAAGAATATTTAAATTTTTGCTTTTGAGCGTGATATTACTTAATTTACTTTCATATTATTTTATCTATCTGAAATGAATCAAAGAATGTTTAAACTGTGACAAAGGGTATGGTACTTGATTAGATTTTTGTAACATAATAAACAACTTTCTTTAACCGAAATTATCGACGCCTTTTACAAAATTTTCTATTTTCTGAATTTCAATTCATTGTGCATTTGTTTGACATTTTAATTAAAATGTTTCGATAGATGAGACAGCTGATAAAGAATATATTTGCTATAACAAAGGCACCTAATCTGAGCAAAAACAAGTGTCCGTAATGTTAGTCAATTCTAAAGGAAAGTCAATTAGTTCCGAAAGACATTCGAAGAGAAATTTTGAAGTTGTTCTGAAGGAAAAATGAACAAGTTTGTATAAAATTATGTGATCATGAATAGGAAAAGCATAAAGAATTGTAATAATTTCAAAACGTACTACCTTGGATAACTATTATTTTATCTTAAATGCCTGACTAAATTTAGGGCCATTTAAGATAAGCGAAAAAATATTAGTTGATTATATGTCACATACTCCCGATAATATTAATAATAGCTATACTTTTATATGCAGAATTCCACAACGATTATTATTTTGTTTTATATTAAAAAGTTTATGCGATTTAATTGCTTAAATAATAAAAATGCAATTAGTTTTTGACAACTTAAAAATGTAATTAATTTATCATTTAATCATTTTAATAAAATCTGGAATAAGGAAGAATAAATAATTGTTTATGTAGAAACAACTATTTATTAGAATAGAAATTTAATTGATTAAAATTAAATTGCTTTAATTACTTACGAAAACTCTAAAATGTTAAATAAGATTACCGATATTAACACTATTTTAAAATTAAAAAAAAAACGATTTTTAAAAATATTTTTTAATTGTCATATTTTTTGAAAAATATTGGCTTTTTAAATCTTTTTTTTTTGGTAAAAAATTATTTTTTGACTTGTATTTGTCTTTCTCTCTAACTATATGCATATATACAGGACTTTTGAATTACTAATTTTTCTCTATCCTCTAACATGAAGAATATAAAGAATTAATGGATGAAATTTGATACTTGAATTTTTGTCAAAATAGCAGATTTCTGTCAAATGCTAGAGGAAATTATTTAATGAAAGTTCCACAGTTATCTCAGTGTACGCGTGAACAAGAAAATTTATATAGGTGAAGACCTATACATAGTACTACATTTCAAAATTATACAGCTGAATCAGATCTCTCGAGTTGATAGTTAGTCTCCTTGTTCGTAAGAATTTTTTTTTCATCAAAAGGGTAAAGGAGAAGAGATTCCCTTTGCATGCACAATTTTATTTATAATACAATAATATTAAAACGTTCAATATTGTATGCATACGAGAAATTCGAGAAGAGATTTTGGAAAAAAATCAGATAATGAATTTTATCCTAATTTAATGAATAAATGTGAAACTTTTGTTTAGTTAGTTTCCTGTATGGAAGAGAGTTTCACAAATAGTATAAAGGATGCTGAATAGTTGCCAGATTAATAACCTCCGGCCTTTTCGACGCATTAAAGGGAATGAAAGAATATTCTAGAATAGTGGTGATAGCTCTTTTCGAATTCGAGGCCCGCAGTTTGTTCTAGAAAACTTTCGATGGTCTATCAATAAGAAGAATCGAAAGGAGAGTGAATTAATTGTATTGAGCTCAAGGGAGAATTTGAGTCTGTAGAGTTGGAAGAAGTCTGACTTTGGATTTTTATCTCCATAAAGTTCTACCCGAGTGCACTCTTCTGTTACGTTTCTTTAATAGCTTTTTGTACACATTTCGTTTGCACTTTATCTGTGTTTCGAGTAGAAAAAACTTCGTTATCCTTTACTACGTTTCTAGGAGATTTTTCCGCGTACATCAACTAGACGGATTTCGGATTTTTCTGTAAAGGTACCATGAATTACAAACCCACTTTTGAATTATAGTGTTGTAATCTTGTAACGAACCGTTGAATCAACTTAACTAATATTTATTAATATTTTTCACTAATATATATTTGTTTACTATTCAGGTATTGTTTGCGAGAATAGCAGCAACACTTTTTTAACAAGAAGAAACCAAATCCTGGACTATTTTTCTTTAAATACAAACTGCAAGATTAATCTAAAGATTTATTCTATATTTTTGTTTTTGAAGTATAATTTTACAATTAAAACTATATGATGTTTGGAAATTCGATTGTAACTATGAAGGTCACCAAATGTAAGAATTATTAAATGCCATTTCCTGTACCATAGAAGATAAAGATATCATGTATTCATTAATGTAATATACATAATTTCACTTATCGTAGTTACTTGTTCCATGCAGATGAAAAAAAAAATAATGATCCTTAAACTAATGATCTTAAAAAACAATAAACAAACTGAATATCTCTATGGTGATGGAAAAAAAAGCTTCAACTAGAGAATTACATAAAGCGTTTATCAATAGTTTTACACTCTTAATGTAGAATGAGAACATATTTACAATTTGGGGAAGAGAAATATGAAATTAAATATGCAGCTCAAATATGAAAGAAGATTACAAACAATATTGTATTCCTATGGAATAGTGCCTTTGTATATAAAGCACGATGCCATTGGAGTGAACATAGTATATATATTATACCATAAATGCCATCATGAGTCCTTTTGCAAACGATTATATTTGATCATTTTCAATAAATCTTCCTTTCCTTACTATTACTAAATAATAAAAATAATTATGAATAGATTCTACTTAGAATAGAATACCTATAACTAAAATACAAATGTAAAATTTTAGTTTTTAGACATATGATAGAAAAGATGATTCAAGATCAAAAATTTCTCCAGTAATACTCCTTTTCCTTATATCCTTTTTTATATCCCTTTAAAGTATATGATTACATATCTGTAACAAACTGAATATAATTTTTGATTTTGAAATTTTTTTAAATATTGCATATATTTATTCTAAGTGACAATTTGTGTAGATTCTTTTTAAAAATATCCAGTTTTTAAGTGAAGGCGATTGCACAAAAAAAAAGCACATTTAACGGAATAGATTTAATACGTTTTATTTTTCGAGAATTTCACTTCAATAGTAAATATATATATATTTATGTTTATCACTGTAAATAGAGAGTATAGAGACTCTGTAAAAGATTGATAGTTCTGATTTATCATCTAAAATAGTTTCTCCCTGCATTGTAATGTTCATGTTGCTCTCTTTTGCACACTTTCTGTTTCAGAAGACAAGAGTTTGTTACTTTATTCCATTCACAGTTAACATAGACTAAAGTTTTTTTTTTCGAAGAAGAAAATAGTCAATAAATTCTTTTATTTTTTAGAAAATTGTCAATTCAATAGAACATGGAGAGGAGTAATTTACTGCTTACTTCATCAAATCAAGATAAGTATAGATTAACTTCAAAAGGTCAATAGTTATTATTTAGCATCTAAAAGAGTTTCTCTATGTACTGTAATTTTCATATACTTTTCTTTAGTAGACATTCGGATTCAGAAGATACGAGTCATAGTCTCGCATAGGCTAAACATATTTTGCAGAAGAACATAATCAAAAAGTTTTCTTATGTTTTTTTAATTGCAAATTCTGTTGAGCATGAAGAGGAGTTATACATTGATCACTTTATAAAGCGAAGTTAAACAGTAAATATATAGTATCTATAACTTATCTAATTCTTATCTAGCTTCTAAAATGGTTTCATTTTGTGCTTTATCGCTCATGCTGTTTCCTCATATAAACACTCAGATTTTGGAAACAAAAGATAGTTATTGTCCATATGCTGCTTTGGATAGCCTATATCTTGACGGTTAAAAATAATCAACAAATTCGTTATTATTTATAAAATTGTCAGTTTAGTAGAGCTTGAAGAATAGTTAGGTATACACTTTCATTCGTCCAAGTTCCCCAAAAGCTAATATATTTAAACTGGACTGTCACTGCTACTTGCTGATATTATATAGTATATCTTATCATAATAATCACACTGAACATCAATATTCCATGATGCATGTGTCTCGAATCACAAAACATAGTCCAGAGATAAAAAAAAAAAAATAGATGAATTTTCAAAAGCACTGGAGGTAAAATGTTAAAAAAAATCACATCAATTTTTATGAAGTTTTGAATTAGTACTAAATTTTTTTGGAGTTTTTATATTTATTAAATTAGAATCAAAAGAATGTATCTCATCAGAGCAATTTTCAACAAGTTAACTTGCTTTTGTAATAGTGTAGAAAGCAGGAGCACTGCTTTATTCCATCCTCTGTCATTTTCACCATCTGTCGTGTCGCTGTCTTAGAAAGCGATATAAGTGCCAGAGGTGTTACACGTTTTTAATTCCTGTCAAAACATTTAGATTTCAAAAGTGACATGATAAATATCTCCATGGCAGCCTTTAAAATTGGTGAGCGGAGTATCTATATAGTTTTTCACCCAATTATTACTCTTTATAATACAGTATAAACTGTTTGAAATCACAATATGAATGGTTTGCAATGTATAAAAAGTTGCCGTCTTCGGCCAGTCACTGATTCATTGCCTGTTTCGGTCAGTTTCTTTCGTTTTTTTATAGCATTTTGTAATTTTACCCTAGGGCCATAGAGTTCAAATCACTTCCAAATAAACTGACCAATAGGCAGAGTTGAGAATGACAAAAGATAAGGGGAAGATGATCCTGGAACACTTGTCCACTAGAATCGCTCTACGACGGTGGCGGCTGCGGAGATAAAAGGAAGAAGAGAGGATCGGGCGGCCGTTTGGCATTGGGGAAATTCCATCCTGAAAAGAAAAAAGATAATGCAGATAGTTAAAAAAAGCAGTTATAATAAAAAGTAGAAAAAAGATAATATAAATAGTACAAAACACACACTTTTACTAAAGTTGAAAGAAATAATAATAATTGTGAATAAATATACCAAATAAAAAGTGATAAATATAAAAATGATCATTGGATTTAAGAAATCGTAACAATTAGGAAAATAAACAATTTATCCATAAGAAATGCAAATAGTTTTAATTTTTCGAATAATGAAAAAGATTCTAGTATTTTCTTTCTATTATGCAATATATATGTATACAAAACCCCAATTCTCCCCAAAGATGGAACATATCTTTAATTATGTCTATAAAAGAGGTGTCAATAACATTTTGAAGATCTTCATCCTCTTTATGAGACCACTATACACAATATAGTAAAACTGACATATTCCAGCTATCTATCAAAATATATCACGGCAAATAATAGACTGTGGAACTAACTTCAATATTTATTTCATTGAATATCCGAACAATGTATTGTTAAGAAAAAATTCTTAATCAAATCTTAAATTAGTTGATTTATTTGTCGAATTTTATACATTTCGAATTCTTAAGTTTAATCTAGAAGTAGAATCAATAAATAATAAAAGGAATTTTTATTTAACTTTGAAGAAGGTGACAAAATATGATTTATATTCTATATAATGCGCATGCTGAAAATAAAAATAGTTAAAGCTTAAAAAAACTGTAAAGAGCATTTTGTGAAGAGGAATAAATTTAATTCTGAAATAAAGAAAATCTTGAAGAGAATTTCCCATTGTTGATATGAAATCAATAAGAATGTGTTCAATATAAAACGAATTATATTAGCCTTTGAAATAAATATCTGTTTTGTTGCTAGAGCGAATAAAATTTTGTGCATGTAAGAATAGAAAATATTTAACTAAATCTAAAATAATATAAAGTGAGATGGCGATACAGACTAAAGACTCAAAAATTCGATATAGACTAAAATAAATATTTTAATAAAGTAGTGGATGTGACATCACTTAAGTGAATCCTGAAACATAATGAGAATGCCAAATGTAAACTTATTGGTATGAACATCGCAGTTTATGCTCTAATCTAAATAAAATCAGCAATGTATGAACATATCAAAAAATTATTCGATGAAAACCAATTCCATGTTGTTATGGCAACCGTCATTTGAATATCGTTTGGTTTGATCTGATTCGTTGTCTGTCACTACAAATCCCTTATAGATTTTTTTTAAATATTTAACTATATTAAATAAATATTTCATTATTTAAATGACATTATTTAAGTGAAATTATATTGGATGATTGAGGATTTTTTTATTTAAAATAAACTATTAAAATACTATTTTCTCTGTCCGTTGAATTGATCCAAGAAAAATATTTACAATCTGTTATTAGTTGCTCATCAAATATTCATTTCAAAAACAAAATGACATTTTATATTATTCTCATATTTAAAAAATATATATATTGGAGGATTCTGCTAGACGTAGTGAAAAAATGCTTTTGTAAATCATATAATGTAAATAAATAAAATATTTGAGGTCATAATATTAAGCTCCAACTCTAAATTCAATATAGAACTAATATTCAACAGTGATATCCTTTATCTGTCAATGATTACTAATCTGATATTTAAAAAATTTTCTTTTAGAATTTTGGTAACGTGTTCTAGCAACAGTTCTTCGTATGTATTCTTATGCCGGGTTTACATTCTTCCAGTTATAAGACGGAAAGTAGACAGCGCATGCGTAGAAAGCCTGAAAAATGCTGTTCGATAGATGACAAGTAATTGTCGCGACGTGATACCTACAGTCCACTGTACTGTAGTTTTTTTTTTTTTTTTTACTGCGCATGCGTTTGTAGAAAATGGCTGGTTTTTTGGCGTGAAAAAAATGATCACTTATCATAGATTAATTCAACATTTTTTGCTGTTTTTGATGCGAGGTTTTGTTCTTTTTCCATTTTAATTGCCATTTCTTTTCTATAGTTTCCCAAATTTAGGTATGTTGACTTTTTTTATTTTATTTTACCATGTTTTTTTGTCTAAATATCTATCGTTTCAATACGATGCGCAGTGAGAAAGAAAAATTCGGGACACCAGAACAGCAATTTATAGCCAAGCATGGAATGCCTGAATCTATCTTATGGAATTGTGGTAAACATAAATCATACCCTTTCTGCGCATGTGCTATTATCTAGCTGTCTTATAACTGGCCGAAAGTATATCTGGCATTACTTTTCATTTTTTTTTTCAATTTCATTTGCACACGGAAGCTTTACGTTAATTCTTTCATTTGAATTTGAGTAATAAATTTAATTATGCTACTAAACATCGTGTAATCATTTCTTTAAAATCAATAACAGTATTGTCAAAGATGAATATTAAAATAAGAGACTAATTTACAAAACAAGAATTGTTGAAGTTAGGTAGTTACGTTGAAAAGTTGATTTTCTGTAGAACTATGAATTTTCTAAATTTTAATATTCTTAATGTTTGAACAGGTTTCTTAATAAATCCAATTTGGATTTCTAGGTCTATTTAGGAGGGGGGGGAGTTACACTGATTTTTATTTTTGCTTTTAAGTACGTTTTAATACTGCATTACATTTTTAAGTGCTATTTTCTCAAATATAGAATATGATCGAAATTTTTTAAGAAAAGTTTCGTAAATTAAAATATAATGCATAGTTTTTGTTCAAGTTTTGTATAAAAATTTCTCATTATGTTCTGCAGTTCCTTAACTAGAGAATAAGTTATCTATTCATTTCGAAATATTTTATGATTATTTTAATGCTACACAATCTGAAAAAATAAATTGAAAATTTCGTGTTCTTTATCAGTCGAATGCCAATATTTATAGCATTCGACTGCTATAATGGACTGATATAATGGAATGGATAAAAATGGAGTTTATTTTTTAGTTCAGGAACTAGATAATATATTCTTTAAGCTATCTTCAAAATTTTATGCGAATCATTTGATAAACCTCTGAACAAGAATATTTTTCCTTTATGTCCCTTTCAGACAAAAAATGTCCTTTTTACAATTTTGTTTTAAAATATATTTTGGTTTTATGGATGTTTTTTCAATCTTTTTTTATACAAATATTCAAAAATATAACTATTTTCGAACGTTTTTTAACGTAGTCTCGTATTTTAAAGTGAGAAAATTTTGGTAAACTTCTCATTAATTGAACACTTAATTAAATTTTTTTCTTGAAAAGTTGACAATTTTTTTCTCTTATTTTGTATAATAAAGTAAGATTTGGTTGAATTTGGTTCTAATGTTTGTGGAGATGTAGAATATACACAAATATACACACACATAACTACAATAACTTTTAATTAAATTAAGATAATAAAATTTCCCCAAAAGCAGAATTATTAAAATTCCATTGAAAGTAAAAATAATGGAAATAGTTCTTCAGTATACCATTTTCATTAACAGTTTGATATATTATTTTATAATTATACAGCTTATGAATATTAATAATATAACTTAAAATATGTTTCCAAAAATAATAATGGAGATTTTAAGTACTCTTATATAGCAGACAAGGAATGAAATGTTTCTTAAAATTCATAGAACAAACTTAAAGTAATATTCAATTACTTATTTAAATAAGTAAGTATAAACAGCAAAATAAGTTCAAATTAAGTAAGTCTATCAAAGATAATAATATACTCAAATGTGTTAGACGTTCGAAAAATTTAAAAGAAATTATTTTCCTTAATTAATTCACTTCAAACTCATTATCGAACCACAGATTGCCTTTTCTCATAACATCAGTCAAAAGTCACGTGTTTCGCTCTTATTAAAATTTTAACGAGCCTTCTCCTTAAATAAAACATCAAGGCAAATCTGAGACATTAATTAAGTTTTATGAACCAAATCGATCTTTTCTTCTATTACGGCAGATATTAGAATGTCTGCGCTAATTCTTTAGAAAAGGCTCCGAGAACACAAAGGCATTAGTAATTAGATAAATCTATTTAGATACCAAGCTAAGTTTTATTTCTTTTTCTCTTTTTGATCATTCATTCATCTGAACTGTTGCCAGATTTTCATTCAAGAAAATGCATTGTATTATTTAATCCATGGTAAAAAAAATCGTTGTGTTGATTAATGTCGTCATAAATTGAAAAATGTCTTCGGAACTTCTCTGAAAAAGATTAAAAGATGCTGAACTTCGTTAATTGGAGAACTATTGTAATAACTGAAATGATCTCTGAGAAAATAGCAAAGAGTATTTGAGTTTTAATTAAATTTTTAGTTCCATCTTCTGAACGGCAGCTTAGGAAATGAAATTAATATAAAATGAGGTTTAAATTATCTAACTGAGTGATATACAGTAAAGGATTTTGAATAAGCAGCTGCCTAGGGCCGATGGACTGAGAAAATGTCATTATCTTGGTTTTCCGTAAAAGGTCCTTACTGTATAGAATAGAGTTCTATAACATTTCTATCTCTACTAATAAAAGAGAAGAGCGTGCATGTTGGGTTTTTACTGAACAATGTTAGACTTAGAGCTACTGAATTTGACAGATATATAGTTTGAACACAGTTAAATTGTACTTAGCGGATATTTTTTTTCTCGAAATTTTAATTAATAAAAAAACTAAGCGAGGTTTTATAGTTTTGCCACAAAATTCCGAAATTATTACAGCTCAAAAAACAATTTTTATGCTATTACAAAATTTTAAAACTAAGTCTTTATATTTATATCCATTTAATAATCGAAAATCTTTTTCTTGAATTTTGGCAATTTTTTACATAATTTTGGTCAATAGATTAAACTGCTGTTTTGATATTCAATTCGTTTTCAATATTTCAATAAATATTTAACCCTTCAGTTACTTATCCCACGATTTCCGCGGGTTGGCAATCAATCCATTTTCTATTTCATCCCGCGTTTTTCGAAGTTTAGTTGTTTATTTTTACTATTACAGATTTTTATCATATCATATTATTATTGTGCAACATTAGTATCAGTTCGTTTTGTTAAAACATATTTGTAAACTTCGCATCTGAGTACTGATTTTAAAAAATTGCATATTCACGGGGTTAATTGTATGATTTTTTTCCACTGTTGAAAAGTAAAGGAGAAGGAATATGATTAATATCGTTGTAGTTCACATGATAAATGAGAAAGTGAAGTTGCAGAAAAGAAATTGAAGTATCGCTAATCAAGAAAGATAAATCGGCCAAATCACCTTTTTAAGCGCAATACTGTTACTTGGCTTGATTTTATTAGGATGGATCATGTAGACATTGAACAGAAAATTGTCAATCTATTGAACTGATTCGGCTTTCATAACACACTTTGATACTTAAAAATATTTTCATACGGGAATTATGAATATTAAGTTTACACAAGATATTTATTTAAAAGTAAGACTACCGAGATTCACGAATAAAACATATAAATGCCATAGGCAGCTAGTAAAATAATAAAATCATTACAGTTCAAAAATTGCAATCATTGGGTTGAATTGAGTTTCCTGAATATCGAAATTGAAAAACTTTTTACAAATCGTCTTACATTACATGATTAATATATCAATTGCTAAATTTGACAAGCACTGAGCAAATTTTTAGTTTATATAAATTTTAATTGGTGTCATGGAATTATTAGGAAATGTTTTAAGAGCCATATTTGACTCAAAAAAGTTGAAGAAGATACCTGAAGTGAAGACACCATGATCATACTCGGTGCCACACTCTTTCCGATGGAGGACTTGTTGATGCTGGTCTTCCTGTTGCCATCCTCGTCCAGGGACTCGTCGATACCCTCTCCCAGCAAAATGTTCACCATGGCATACTCCATGAGGGAAGCAAACACGAAGACAGTGCACGAGGACATGAAGATGTCGATGGCCTTGATGTAGGAGACGGGGGGTAGGGACTTCTGGGACTGGGCATGTTGCGTGGACAAGGTGAGCAGAGAGGTGACGCACAGAGTGACACGAGCTGGCACGGCTTCAGGTTTGATCCAGAACGAGATCCAGGACATGATGACAATGAGACAGGTGGGGATGTAGGTATGGAACATGTAATAACCTAGGCGGCGTTTCAAAGTGAACACGACTTGGATACAGGTGAAATTTCCTAGAAAAATCTTAGTGTGAGAGGAATTATCAAAACAATTGTAATTATAGG
>JAPMOR010025392.1:17705-29538 GCA_026543865.1 Argiope aurantia
AATTAACTCTTAAAAGTCAGTGATTTAGTTGATTGGAAATTAACTCTATGACCACCATAAAATCTGTGCTTTCTCTTGTGGTGTATGCATTCTCCTTAATATCCGATCGAATAAAACATCACATAGAAAAGTACTACATAGAACAAACACATCAAAAGTAAACATAACATTTCAATAGTTGCCAAAAACAAAAGAGAGAAAAATGCAATTAATAAGCAGACGATATTTAGAAAAGTACAGATATTTAGACTGGAAAATGAAATTATCTGAAATTAAAAACACGCGCAGACGATATTTACAAAAGTAAAAATATTCAAACCTGAAAAGGAAAATATATGAGTTATTCCATCAATAAATGCCATAAGTTTGTTTACATCTTCATTATTTTATGAGTCATTAAATATCAAAATGGATCCGGGACTGAATAAACACCCTGTATAGAGAGTGTAAAAGATCATAAAATAATTTTTCTTGAATTTATTTTTTAGAAAAAATAATATTTCATATTTGTTTCATTTCCTACAGACACTTGCCGAAAATTATATTTTTGCAGATTTCATTTCTAAAAAGATTTAATTTATTTTCAGTTAGAGCTTTTATCAATGTGATGGCAACACTTTGAAAAAGGCTATTTTTTTCTCATGAATGCGAAACGTGCTTAATCCTCATTTTTATTTTTGACGCAAAAAATTATTTGAAAACATAGTTAAAATATTTATTTAAAAATTCATTAAAAATAGAAATTTAATTTTAAGATTAAAACATTAGTACCATTTAAAAGATAAATTTTTTATCTTTAATTTCATGTAAAAATCTTTTTTGTGTGGTAATATTTTCGGCAGCTATAGCAGAAACACGTCAAAATTTCGCTTAATTTTTAAATAAATAAAATTCTAGTTAAAAATTCGAAAAAATAACCCCCAGGTGCACATTCCCGGCCTCCAAGGTATACACGTGCCAAATTGGGTAGCTGTAGGTTGAATGGTCTGGTCTGTAGAGCGCCAACACACACACACACAATGAGCTTTATTATAAGTATAGATATAGATATTGAAACGGAAGTGGAGAATGTACTCTTCTTTACAGACTTTCAAAACCTAAGTCTCATAAATAATTTTACATGTGTTTTGATTTAAAAATGCTTATCTATCAGATTTTTAAAATTATTAAGATTTTATAATTTTAAAGATTTACACGATACCACTTCTTTAACAAAATCAGAGTCATTTCTTTATTGCGTCTATTGCCAGAAAGTCTGGTATTTATGGCTGAATTACTAATAAAGAATTTAGTGTTTTTAACTGAAATCTATTCCTCTATATATTTTGAATATTATTTTGAAGTATGTAAAATGGATATTTAGGGATCACATTCTTTCTGCAATGTAGTTCTTAAAATTTAAAGACAAATATTTTACATTATTTAAGTGCTCCTGTCCCCTTTCACTATCATCAAAAGTAATTACTATGTTTCCTTGCAAGAAAAAGAAATTTGATTTGAAAATTTGCAAGTTATACCACTATTAGATTTCTTGTTTTAAAGCAAAATGTCTGATTTCTGAAAGTAAATTTCTAATAATTCTTTTTAAAATATAAAGTCCAACAAGATAATTTTTCGTCTAATTAAAGATTCATATTTATTATGCTTTGGTGCCAAATTCACAAGAATGATTTTTAAAGTGACTGCATAAATAACCTTTTATTTTTCAAAAAAATATAAAATTTTCATTTAAAAAATACAGATAAAATATTACAAAAACATTATCAAAAATTCCCTTCAATTATCAGATAATATTTTGAGGTTGAAAATTATTCGAAAATTCGCTTTACATTCATAATTTTTTTGAAAGATTGTATTTCATACACTTTTATGTTAAATCAATAGCGTATTCTTACTACTTAATTTTTTTAAAATTTAAATTTGATTGTTTCGATTTTTCAGGAGCTAGTGTTCACAATATGTAGCCAAACCAGATATTTAAAGTTGCTTCTCTAAATTTGAACTTTTGATATGTAACTTAACTAATCAATAGCTAATAAGAACGACATTTCCTCAATAATAATATGCTATGAAACTGACAGAAAATTTATGACAGGGACTATTTAAATCATTTTAAAGTAGCGTTAGATACTATTTGTTGAACTACAAAATACAAAACACTCTACAAGACAAAACAATGGAACAAAAAAAATGACACAAACTTATTTACTGAGTAAAATATGCTCAATAGGTTTCAATAAATAAACTCAATAATTAAAACGTTTTTCAAGCATGGATTTCCTTTTTTTATTAAAAATTAAATAGATATTAATATTTTTTAAAAATTTCTTGCCGAAATCTATTTTTATGTGGGGTAACTTTTGTGTAAATTATTCATACGGTTTGAATGAATTTAGAAAACGAGCTTTTTAAGCACACATATACTGAATAATTTAAAATTTAAAGAATATTCCCTTGAAATGAATTTTAACATTTTGTGCAAGAATCTGCAAATTTTATTTAGAATTTCTTTCAATATTAAACCTTGTATTACTTTCTTGAAGAAAACGAAAATTTAAAATAATATGCAGTAAATAAGAAGAAAAATGCTTTATAGAGCAATCCCGATAAAGTAGTAACAATTTCACAGTAATTCTGAATTAAGAGAAGAAGAAAAACTTAATTGTCAGTTTAATTAAAAATTCATTAAAACTTTAATAAAACAAAAAAAATATCAAATATAAAACAAAAGCCTGGAAATAATTCTCCTTAGAAATTATTAAGTTTTGGGACAAAAGGTTTTTAGTTTGTGTAAATTTTATACAGAACTTTTCAGTTAATTTTAGAATTAAATTTGTATTCATCATTTACCTTTGCACTCTATTCGCTTTGAAAACCTTGGGAATTTACGTGAGTATTTTTGTCAACAAAATCCGTCATTTCTAAAATAATGAAAAATATATTGTTTCATGAAACTGAAATTTCATGATATTTTTACTTAATCAATCAATAAATTCCTGAAGATAACACATCGGTAATTCATATACATATCTGATTAATTCTTAAAAATATAATGATATTAAAGTTAAATATTATAAATGATATTAAAAGGATACTTACAGACATGTTCTACAATTTCTCCGCTTTTTCAAATAATAAACTATTTTAAAAATAATTTATATCACTGTTATAATGTTTATATAACTATTTTTTTAATTCTATGAGACAAATATCAGTAGTAGAATGAGTTTCAAAGATTCTCTTTATCGCTCGAAATTTTAATAATTTCAATAAACAATACATTCATCAAATATAATAATAAGATAAATGTTATTACGTAGGGGATAAAAATAGCTTCACTTTTAAATTTCACATAAAAAAGTATTTTAATCGGCGATATATAAATGTTTATTCTTAAGGAAACATGTAATGTAATAAATATTTTCTGTAAAAATAATATAAGACATAAGGAAATGCTGTACTATTATTCTAAAAAATTAATTCCAGTTCATAGCAGAATGCATTAAGATTTATAAATATTCATAAAAATAAATTCTACAAAATAATTAATAATTTAGTCGGTGCAAAATAATCATCATCGATAGATGTACAAAAGATATTTTTAAGAAAAACATTCACAGAACTTTCAGAAAAATACATAAGACGTTGACGATAAATTATTTTTTTAGTATGTTTTAGTATTTTTCAAGAGAATGAAAATTTCATAGATAAAAAGTAAAATGTACATATATAAAATCTCATTTACACAATGTTTAGAATAACGTCGGGGAGTAAATGCAGTTTTAAAATCTTTAAGCATATTTGAAGACAAAGAATAATGTTATCCTACAATTCTGTTAACTCTGAATATCTGGTCAAGCATTTTCTCAGAAATTTTTAGTTAGTTGTAAGATTTTTCTTTCAATATACGTTATCATATCTGATAGAATTTCACTTTTCTCCAAATCATCACCTATTTCTTTTTCTATGAATGTTATTTTCACATGATTATGTATGAAATTCAGAATGTTTGTTATTCAGATTTTTTTTTATCATGTGGAGACATCATGTTGTTTTGGTTAGGGGTTTTTGAAGCTCGAAACCGCGTAGGCAATCAATAAAGCATAAATAGCAATTTTCCTCATCATCTTTAATCGCATATATTTTTAGCTACTTTTGACAGTATTGTATTAGCATTATGCATGCTTCTTTGAAATCAGATGAGTTTTTAAAAGGTTAACCTGCTTTTATCAGTATTTCTTTATTATTACGTGTCCTTCCTTGACGGCAGATGTGTGTAAAAGGTAGACGTAGAACTATGACATCATAGCTGTTAATTCATCTCAAAATCGGTCGAGTTTCAAAGTTTTCTCTCTCTCTCTCTCTTTCTCTCTCTCTATATATATATATATATAAATATATATATATATATGACTTAAAAATAATATTATTATTTTTAATATTATTTAATAATATTATTATTTTAATAATAATTAATATTAATAATATTCTCACATGATAGCTTAAATTTTTTTTTTACCTGTTGTTAATTTTGTTCTGCTCCCACCTATACATCCTTCATGCGATTTTTCGGGTTCTCTATATATTGATACATGTGGAAAATTACTTCAAATTATTTGCTTTGATTTTGATAATATATATTTAATTTGAGAATTTTTGAAATCCCGTTTCCGTTTACAAGATGAACACATATCTCAATTTGCTTATGTGAAATATGTTTCTTAAACTTGTGACTTTAAGAGAATAAAAGTCCATTTCTTCTTTAAATTATATGTTTTTCGCTTCTAATGGATTGAAAAGGAGCTCTTATTGAGCAAATATAATTATAATATAAAATATTAAGATTGGATAGTTCGATAGAAAAAAAATGCAAGCGTTGGTTTAGCAATCCTTTATGTTATGCACAGCTTTAATCTAATGAATTTGAAAGCAAAAAATCAAAGAAATTCCAAAGATTTTGAGTGTGGCGTTAAAATATAATCACTTATTATTTGCATAGAACTTTAATTATAAATATTACATTTATTTTTAATATAGGGTCTTAAAATTATAATTTCCTTCAAAAAATAATAAAAAGCATACTAGTGGATGTTTACTTAAGTTTCTGGATATTGGTGATTTATCTCTTTTCTGTAGTATATTGACAATCGACCATATACAATTTTCAGTTATTTATGGCACACACATAATATTGGGCCTAGATACATGACATAAAATTGTTTGCCCTAATAAATATTGTTTTTAAGTTAATAAATGACGAAAAGTATTGTCTGTTGTAAATTGTCTGTTGTAGCTGTTTCTAAATTGTTCAGTTCTGTGATATGATGCATTTATTAATAGTAAAAAAAAGTAAAAAAAAAGTGAAAAAAGTTTTTTTTTCATTGGGAAATACTATATATTACCAAGCTAGTATATAAAAATCAGCCAAAAAAGGACCCACAAATTTAAGTAATTCCTGTCATTCTTTTCCCATTAGAAAATTTTAAATTCCAATTACTACAAAATAGAAGAAAGATTTATGCAAATAATTTTTTCCTACAGAAATTTAAAAAAAAACTATAGATATTTTATTTTTTAATATGATTCTTATATTACCTAAGGAATAAATGGATTCGATTCTATTTCTTGCAATAACAAACCATTTTCTTCCATTTAACAATGAAAAAAATTAAAATTCGATATATATGTAATTTGAAATTTCAGACAAACCGATTTATACGAAGAATTGAATGTAGTATTTAATAAAATGTTGTGAATTTTAAAATTAAACGAATGTTTCCTGAATATGAGATGATACAAAATTTTATAATAATGCTAAATTTTATGAATAGTTTACCTTAATTTTATAATTATGTACATTTAAAAAAATATATATGAATACAAATATTCATATCTTGCAGCAGCTAAATATATTTATTTCAATTTTGGAAGTTATTGACTTAAAAATATAGAATTGTCTTCTAAAATGCCAATAAAGTTCTTAGGACGCTTCTTTGCTTTTTATAATCTACTTGACTTTTGCACCATTTATTTAGATGAATAGGATTTATTCATTACTATCAATCTCGAATCATTCATTTCTATCAATCTTGTGTCATTCATTACTATCATTATTGTTATTGTTGTTTGTTCATGTACCATTTTCTACATTTTACTTTCTCGTGTATGCTTCACCACACATATTTATCCAAACTGATTATTATTAAGTTCATTTTGATTTCAAAAATTAAATTTATATTACCAAGGTGACATTAAAATAAAAATCGTGAATTGAACGACTAAATGAAAAAAAATTACTTGACAAACATTCACGTAACTCTAGAATGAGAAAGGGAAACCATATATTTTATGTATGAAAAATAAAGTTCTTTAAATGTTACAATTGAACAGAAAATATTTTATTATATGTTTTCTACATAACTTCTAGTAGAAGAATTAAATTATAATATTTAGCACCCTTATAATAATATGCTACTATAGCAAACAAACTTTTTTATAGTATGTCTTCAGAAAATTCAGTTGGCTTTTATGCATTTAGTATTATTCTTTGATAACATAGTTCCAAACGATAAATTTCAAACATGATTTCCTGTTTTAAAATGCATTAGCTTTACCAGGAATTTTAATTCTTGTAATTCATTACATTTAATAGGTAGTAGTATTTCTCAGTTACTACTCATCATAAAGTTATTAGAAAATTCATTTACTGAAAATTACTGAATGAATGAATTTGTTTTATTTGTAGTATTTTCAACATTACGTATCTCGATGATAATTTTATAGATAATGAAATATCCTTGACACATTGTATTAAAATTCTCCAATCATATAAAAGTTCACTTTGGAATAATGCTTTATAGAATACTTCACGACTTCTATGAATCACACTTCATTCTTTTTGTAAAAGTCATTGTGAAAATTAAATTTTTTTCTAGCCACCTAAAAAGAGTTGTTACCTTTTAATGATTCGTTTGAAAAAAATATTCATTCAAGAATTTTTGAAATACTCTCATGAGAGAGATAGCAGTTTGCGATTTGGCTTGAGAATTATTATGCATCCTTTAAAACCTTTAAGGTCTAATGCACATGTGAGGAGATATTCAAAAATGCAATCATCGATTCATTTCACACCTAGTATTTTTTGTTTTAGTGAATTAGCTTATTTTTCTTTTTAAATATTTGTATTACTAAATTAAATTTGAATTATTATAATTTCAATTTATATTATTATAATACAAGTTTGAAGTGGTATTTTCCGCAAATATTTATGAAGAGAGCGGAATCTTTTCTAAGATTTTCAAAACATTAAGCATGTCAGTTATAAAATATGTTTCCCAAAATTATTTTCCGGCTTGCTTTCAACTCATAATAATTATTTAAACAAAACAATGAAGATTTTGGTGCTCAATAGGATTGAGTTTCAATGAAATGTGAGTATGCTGACCTCAAATGTTTTGCTAGCATTAAGCGGAGGCATGAATTTAATGAACTGCTTAGTAATCAGCGCCATTAGAAGCCTAATTACTTTCGCAAGACTTTAGAGAGCAGTGTTTGTTCCCATGTCCATTCTTAGCCACATTGACAAATGAGAGGAGTTCATGATATTTAAGATCAATAAAATTCCATCATCAAAAACTCATATGCAATATCAAATCTTGTTTATACAAAATTCTTTCAATTACTGAGTTTTATATGATCAAAAATAGATTAAAAATTAATTAAATTAAATTAATTAAACGTTTTTGTAAAGTTACAGTGCTCCTTTTGAATTGTTTCAGCATTACAGCATTATACTCGACAAATTTTAAGAAAATGATATTTGCTACTACATAACAGGCATACCATTTAGAAAGCAATGCATAGAAAATAAAAAAATTTCCGATACAGAATGAAAGATAAAATTTCTTACAGAAATGTGCTTTTTTACAGAAAATATCTTAGTTTCATGTTATTTTTATTTTTAGAAGACTAAAATACATTACGATTACGATCATCGATTTAATTAAACCAGCGCTTGAACTTAAATTGTATACATAAAATATATACGTTAGACTTAAACATTTCACATTAACTCGATAAAACTTTCTGATAAATATTATCCTTAATGTTATAATGCCTTTCCATCAATTAAAACAATCTGTCAAAATAAAAACAATCTATAAATTAAATGTCTAAATTGTAGCTCGAAAAAAATCACTTTATAATGTAAATGACAATTTTAAATTCAATTGTATTTTTTTTTGTAAAAAAATATATTGAATTTCTATTAAATGTAGCTATTGAAGTATATTGCGTCTGGGCTACAAATTTCTAACTCGGATATCAAATTAGAATATTGTTTTCCTTCACCTATGAAAGTTATTTAAAGCATCGATCGTAACATTCTTTCTATAGTTAATTGCTTTCGCTTAAGTGTGTTTTCTTCCAAGTTAAATTTTAAGTGACATTGCTATTTTTGGTTCACGGTTTTATTTTCGTAGTTCGTTGAATCTAAAACTGAATTTTCAAAATTTTATAATTCACATAACATGAAGTAATTCTGACTTTTAACGGTATTGAGGAAATAATGATTGTCTTAGAATGTATATCTCGTCGAATTACAAGCGTTCAATGATTATAAAATTAGTATATACTCGTGATAGTATATATTCGTCTATTAACTGTAATTCATCCATACTTCATTGTCATGTTCATTTAAATATTTAAACATGATATAGTTTTGAACTTCGATGGGTATTTTAACATAGTTTTTCGTATTGCTTAATATACACTATGACCAATGTGATAAATCGATTATCAATATATTAATGGGATATGATTAGCAGATGAATAAATTTATCTATTTTCCGGTGTTTATTAGTAATCCCCACGGTTATTATTGTTAAAAAATGATTTATCCTATTAACTGTGGCATGCTTATGTTTAAAGCTTTACAAGAAATTCCAAAGAGCAAAAATATGTATATATATATATTATCATGTGAGAACATGATGCTGTTTTGGTTTGAGGTTTTTGAAGCCATAAAATGTGTAGGCAGCAAATTGTTGAAGGCACAAAATGCGTAGGCATCAAATTGTTGAAGCCTCAAAATGCATAGACAACAAATTGTCTAGTTATCGCTTTTGAGACATCAATTTTTCGCTTTTAGGGTTGTTAGAACATAATTTAGAAGGTTGTCAGATTTGGCGATTTATCGCCAACTAAAAATTACAACTTTATTTTCAAATTGTTCATTCTCTGAATTCTTACGAATTGTCTTAATTAATTTAAGTCATTAACCAGTTTTAATTGGTTTGTACCAGTCACGAGATTATCAGATTACGCATACGTTGATATTTAGAAAACGATGTTTTTTTGTTTTTTTTTTTTCCTCCATCTCAAAATCGGTTGAGTTCCAAAACTTTGCTTGCCATCTAGAAAAATTGAAAATGAAAGTTTAATATATATATATATATATATATATATATATATATATATATATATATAATATGATTGTTTCAAACCGGTTTAAACTGGTTAATGACTGAAATTAATTAGGACATATAATGACTTAATAATTATAATGTTCTCACATGATAAATTAAAAGTTGCGATCGATTTCATTTCCTATTTCTTCTTATTTTTTTAATGAAAGGAAAGTGAGCAAGAAGTAAAACGGAATTCTACAAAACAAAATCTACTGTACCAAATAGCATCTACATGCTTGTAAATTAGAATTCAAAGCTAATTTGCAGATCTTATCTTAATTTAAATTAGACTGATAAATTTACTATTCAAATTCAATAAACTTAGGAAAATTGGAATCCTATTAATGTTATTTTGTATTGAATATATTGTTGTAAAAAAATAGGTGCTATTTTAACTTAATTTGTCTTTTTAATTTGTAATGTTTCACATTTGTGAATTCAAATTTTGTAATCCCTTTTTCTGTAACTAAATATGTTATAATTTTTAAACTTTGAACCTAATTTCGAAGAGAATGCCTTATTTGGATACTTTTAGAATTAAATTATCAATAATTGATTTCTATAAATTTTGATTCTATGTACATTATGACATCTGTTAGTAAATGTGAGAAATAAATTTGAAATGAAGAGAAAAATGTTTCCTTTGTCATGATCAAAGAAATTAACATTTGCATATATTTAAATTTTACATTATTAACCCATATTTGATCACTCATAAAAACAAATATAGTCGAAGCGTAAATTTTTAAAGTCTTGATCAAAACGAAGGACTTACATATATAAAACAAAGCAGACTTACAACACAGACTTTTCTATACATAGGACAATAGTAAAATATACTACTAAAAATTACAAAAGTTGACTTACCTTATTTTAGGAATGGAAATACGAATTATGAACGGAACATAATTTTATGAATGGAAATCCGAAAATCAGTCTCTACATGAATATTGCTACTAAAGATTTTCAGGAAAAAAGTTTATTTCCTCGAATCTATATCTCATCATTTAGTTTTATTCATTTGTATAAATTTTGAAACGAAATTAATTATTTTTGCTGATTCCTCGAAATTTTTATACAACAGAATTTCATTTCATTGAAATTTGATTAATTACAATAGAAATAAAATGTTCACAATCGAATGTTTCTTTCTGCGAAATATTTCTAAATTTTTTTAACTAAACAGGCAAGTTGAATTGTAAATTTTAATTGGATTGAGTTATATCTAAGTCAGATTAAACATTTTTCAAAAGACTTATCATTTAAGAAAAGTTGAAAATGGATTTATAAACTATTAATAATAATTGTTTCAACCCCCTAACATTTAGTTTTATATTCTTGATAAAACCGAATCTTTGTTATTAGCGAGACAAAAATAAGATAGAAACATGACAAAACAGGCGCATGACAAAACAGGAATATATGGATGCGTGATTGTCAGCAGATAGTTCCTTTCAAACTTGAATATTTATCACGTTATGGTTAAGAGTCGTGTCTGAAACGTTCTCATGTCGAGAAGTGTCAGAATTTAAAGTTAAATTGCCATCATGACATTATTACAGCATTCATATATTCCTTTGCATGAGCTCGCTATATGCTGTAAGTATAAATTTATTTTAGGAAGTGACATGATATCCTTTGCTCCATACAATATATTAGGGTGTCCCATAAGTTCCTTTCCTATGTCTACTATGAAATGAATACACAGTATTTACTGTTTAAGATATTATTTATTTTGTTGTATAAGAACCCTTTTGCTCTTTTGTCTCCTTCCATCTCTCAGAAAGCCTCATTATGCCTTATTTCCAAAAATGTTGAGTTTTGGACAAGAAATAATCCTCGAGGTGCACTTTTATTTCGCGGATGGGTTGAAAGTGCTTATCGCGAAGAGAATTTTTTAAAGACAGGAAGAAGTAATAATCAGATGGAGCGAGATCTGGGAAGCATGCGGGAAGCGGCAAAACATCCCAATCAAACTGTAAGAGTTTCTGTCTTATGACTAATGCAATATGTGGTCTTGCGTTGTCATGATGAAAAACAACACGTCGTCGATTCAGTAATTATTTCCGTTTTTTAAATTATTTTTTTGCTATGGCAGCTTTTAATTGATCCAGTTAATGAGAGTATTTCATAGAATTTACTGTTTCACCTTCAGGAAGGAGCTCGTAAAAAATTATGCCTTTCCAATCCCACCAAACGGACAAAAGAACTTTCTTGGGGTGTAGTTCCAGCTTTGAGATAGTTGAAGGCCTATTCTGTTTACACCAAGTGAACCGATGACATAGATGGCTCATAGATAAGCCAGCATGTTTGCACAAGCAGAGCCAGATAAGGCCATTCGTAGCGCAATGAGAAAGAAACTTTTG
>JAPMOR010025392.1:36885-49364 GCA_026543865.1 Argiope aurantia
ACACACACACACACACACACACACACACACACACACACACACACACATATATATATATATATATTTAAAATAAACATCACAAAATAATTAAAAAGGTACAACTATGTAAGGAAATCAGAAATATAATATCAAAACTCAATGCCAATGCAAGCATTTAAAAAATAAGATTAATAATGCCCCAAAATTTTAAAATAATTAATATTGTGCAAATATATGATTTTATTTAAAATAGAGTTATCCCATTAATTGATGCCCTTAAAATATCAGCATTCTTATAAAATAGTGAAATGCTATTCTTATTTTTTAATATGATATAGAAGTCTTATTATTTAATTATGTTAAATTCGAATTATGCTATTAATTCTTTTTGAAAATTTTTATTATAATTTGATATTATCCTGATTCATATGAGTGATTTTTAAATTAAAATTCTTAATTCAATTCAGTTAGTATTTTTAAATGTAAAAATACAAATTTATATCAATGTGTCAGAATCATTTTACAATCGATACAACATAATCTAAAAATTTAAGTAATAAAATTAATATAACTTATTCAATTAATAAAATTTTATTCAAATAATCAGTTAGATGTACGCAATTTATTGATTCATCATTCCCATTTATCTTCTACCGTTTCGTGAAAACATATTCAAGCACATATTTTCAAACGTAATTATCAACTTATATCTTAAAAAATAAAACAAGCAAAGAAATAACCTTCATTATCACAATTATTTAATGCAGATTCAGTTATTATGAGGAAAACTAGAGATGCCATAATAACTATTTAATTCAGAAAATATAATTTATGAGAAATTATAAATGCATATGAATGTAAAAGCACGTTTATCGACACTATTAATTCATCATTGTTACTTAATTTTCAGATTGAAATGCTACATTTCTTCTTGTCTTTATTTCAGTATAAGTCAACAAATATATAAAAACTTCAGATAACAATAAATTTAATTATTTAATATAGTATCCAAAAAATATCGTTACAATTTAAAAATTTTACAACGGCAACTGATGAATAGATAAATCAGTGAAAGTCATAAAATGGGGACTTCGCATAAAAGTAGTTTCGCTTCATTTAATACGTCTCTATATATGCATTATAAGCAGCACGAAACGTATTAAGACTCGATTTTTTGAATCATCTCTCGATTAAAGCTTGATAATTTTTATTCTGTTATAGATAAAATGATTGAATAGTGTATTTTCCCAGACTTGGTCATGTTTACTTCACTTAATATAATAAATTTGCATCCATGTCTGTTGTAAAGAAATATAGCATATAATGAGACGTTTCGTTATATATAGATGCATACAAGGTAGTTCCCATATTTCATCAACAGCTGACTTTAACTACACAAATGTAATTCTTTAACTGATTATGATTCTTTAACTGAGAGAAATGAGATAAATTTCTTTATATTAACTCATAATTTATTATTAGAAAATGCATAGCTTATCTAAACGCAAATTCATTTTTTTGTAGATTTCAGACATTTTAAGAAACATAAAAAGGACAAATGGGACTTGTTAAGATATCTAAAAGCATCAATTCACAAGAACACAATATGTCATAATTTCAAAAGATTATATTCATCCCCATGCTATTGCAAATAAATGAATGCTCTAACCAAATCTATAAAAGTTTCTAGAAATACTTCTAACGAATGAAACATTTCTAGAGAAATGAAACATTTTAAAACAAATATAGGTCTTACGAAAATTCCACCAGATGCTGTTGGTTATGAAACATATTTATAAATCTTCTTCACTATTAAATTTATTAGTTTCTTGAATTTGGATAATGTTTAATACATATGTTGCATTATTTATTTTCCATGATCGTTTTAGTAAGTGGAATGCGAGTGATAGCATTTGGCTTAGGGAATATTTGCTGAAGAAGTACCTAAAACTGCTTACATGCAGAATGCGTTGTCACTTGCACGCAACGACTTCCTGATTTGAATCTGCATTAAATCAAATTAATGATGTCACGCGAGGTAAAATGAATGAAACAGCCGATTGCTTTTCTTTATTGTACTCTGAGCAATCAATTAAATTATTTTCTTACTTTATCTTTCAGCGACTGGGAACATATTCTATGTACTCATGTACGCAGTAAAGGAATAAAATCGTTTTCACTGTTGTAATCTAGGAAATCGACTCAAGAGAGAATAGTGAAATTTTCTGTTTAAATGATGATTAATATAATTTTTTCCCTAAAATAATAATTCTTAAAAATCTATAATAGTAGATATCCTTGATATTTTGCCTTTTAATGAAATTGTGTGGTTTCTAATAGATACACTGTAACGAATATATATTTGTTACGTAAAGTTTATTCTTTTTCTATCTATAAAAATAACTTTCTAAACGTATAATACACGATTTAGAATTAAGCACTTCTAATTCAATAGTGTCATTTATCAAAAAATTATATAGCAAATTCAAATGTTAGATAATATGCATGTGCTTGTTTCAGTCTTATAAACATTATAAAAACTAAGAAAATTGAAAAACAAGCAATGTTTTTTTAAAATTTCCCACATGTACTCGGAAATATTAAACAAAGAGATATAAACTAAATAAATTGATCTGTCAGAAAATTAAAATAAGTATGCTTATATATAAAAAATCGAAGTAAAAAACACAAGAAAAGAAATATTATTTTTGCAAAATAAAACAAGCAAAATAAATGCAAAATATGTCGCAAATTATCTTGATAGTGATTAATAAAACGGGAACAAACTAATGCATGAAACCATTTCATAAATTTACTGTGGCCTGGGACACTTTATTCCCGCATATTAATAAATCCTGTCTTTTCCTGCTTATGATAATTAAGCCATGTGTCAGAAAATATTTATAAAAAAGTATCTTAAATGTATCTTCTCTTGTGATTTTTACATTGATATTTTTTAAGTATTTTTAATAAGGTATTACATAAAAATATTTCGTAAACAAATATAAAAGGATCCATTTTTTACTGTAACCGAAGATTTTTTTATTATTCAAAACTGCAATATATGTTAGCAGATAAAAAAAATTAGTATTCATATTTCTACAGAGAAAATATGTACATTTGAAAAAGAATATATTTTTTAAAAAAATTTCGTAAATACTTTAATATATACAGAGCGCATATACCTTTAAATATATTGAAAGTTATTTGTGATGAAAATTTATTTAGACTAGAAAAAAAAAATTCTGAAATCAATGGAAAAAAATGCTAGATGGCAACATGGCGGCCATTGATGGAGGCATGTCATATCAGCATTATAAATAATCATACGGAATTTTGGAAAATGTGTTTAATTTCTAAAGAATTTCGAAGAGAAAGTTGCATGGAGTTGTAAGAACTATTTAGAATTTCTTACCATTGCATGTTTTGAAAAAAAATTTATAGAATGGAGATATTTGTGGTTGAATTACAGGCAATATTCATTTGTTAAACCAATTATGGTGCCATTTATTCTTTAGAATGAAAAATATAGAGTGAACCGCAATAATCTAATACGATCAGATGAAAATAATTTCACCTCTGATTAAAATTAGAAAATCAACACAACAGAAAATCAACTGAATCAGAAAATCTACAAATCCTATAAAAATATATATAGGTGTTAGAAATTTAAAAACATTAGTAACAACCAACTGCTAGTGTATTGCATTCCAAATAGTGATATAAAAAGAATTTTGGATATTGTTAAAAAAATCTCTACAATGTATAAAGCAGAAGAATCAAAATCTTAAGAATCAAATTAATGGCCAAGGAATATTCAAAAAGACTAGAATAAAAGAACCTTTGTAAGAGCAGAATTTTATATTGGAAGATTTTAAGATATTCTGGGAAGAAAGAAAGTTTCTTTCACTGTTAAGAAATTTCAGAGCTCTAGACATCTGATTTTAAAAACCAATCATGCGATTTCGAAAGTATGCCTCAGCGTGAAATTTGTGAATTCAGATCGAATTGGAATGACTGAAAAATAAAAGTTTCATGGATCATTAATTTTGCTTCTGGTGCTTAGGATATATTTCATCAAAAAGCAAAAGACTGTGAAAAAAGTTCGCACTGTTGAAAATATGCTTGAGAAGACAAAAATAGTCGTAGCGATCTTTCTAATAATGTCGTAAATCGTAGTAGATTTAACCGAAATAAAGGATCCATCCTTCAAAAAAAGAAGAAAATGATGTAAATCACAGACAACATTATAGATGGAGTTACCAGCGTTTACAGCGAAACAGGTTGTATCTCAGATGCAATATTAGTCATTTTATCTTTCCATTAACTTTTTCTCCATTAGCATTTTTTTTATTTCATTGCTTAATAGATACACAGTAGCTGATTTTGAATACAGAAGCTAAGAACATAGCAGTTGCTCTTATTCAAGATCCCTATTTTGCGAACGACCTTTATTTTTGCAGAATTATTTTACAATTAAATTTTTGAAATAGTTAACTTATCCGTTATCATCAGGAACGAATAGCTTTCAACTGTCTAGGGCATAAATTATTTCGATTATAAGATTAATGATGTATCAGATCATAGATGCAATGAAACAAATCTTTTTTCATATATAAAGCTGCATGAAGAAATACAAGTAAAAAGTTGGCACTATCAAATCAAAAGCTATGATTTTGGATCGGAGAGAAAATAAAAACTTAAATGACAGTCTCACTCTTAATGGATTACTCTTTTCCTGTGTGAAGGAGTAAAAGTACTTTTGTATTGCTCTCGATAGCAAATTTTGCTGAAAACAACATACTTTGAATCTATTTTACTGATTTGAAAATATTCCCCTCTGACTTAAAAGGGTTGCCAGAAATAGCTTTGAAGTCAAATCCAGCTTCGAGCTCCGCATTTACAAACAGAGCATGGTCCCATTTATACGTAATAGCTTATGAAATAATATGTAAACTGCCGACTTTTATGAGGAATTCAAAGAAGAATACTCCATCCAGTTGTTCCTGGATATCAAATGTATGTATTTGTTATTCTGATGTATTCTACTACTATTCATGATAGGAATTCAAGAATACAATAAAGAATTAAATCGACATATATCCCCAGCCCTTTTAATTAACACAATTATATTCGAAAATGAATTTTCTGCTGTTTGCTTAATGACAGCAAAATAATTAAAAAATGTAGCTCTAATTTACTATTTTCAAAGAACAAATTGAAATATAACAATACAGAATGATACATTAACATAATGCTTTTCACATCAATTGCTTTTTTATATTAGAAAGAATGACTTGGATTCGTAATAAATGTCTTACAAAATCCATTAAATATTCTTATTTGTAACGTCTGTATCTCATTACAGATTTTAAATAAGATTTACACTCAAAACCGACTTATTGTTAAAACCCACATTTTCTAAAATTATGTCAGATCATATGTGTATTAGGTCAATTTCTTTTGTTGTACGTTAAGCTTTGTTTATTAGAATAATCGTACAAATCGATGTTCAAAAGAAACAACAAAGTTAATTGTTCTATATCTAATGAACTGTCAAATCTCTTATTGCAAAAATATCATTAAAGAGAATGTTATATTTGAGAGGAACTATTTACATCAAATCTTATAATGCACAACTTGCTATTAGAAATATGTCCTCTATTTAGAGACGTTTAACGATTAACAATTCTAAATGAAATTTTAAATGTACCCTGTTCCTAAGTAGGCATGTTGATTTTTAAGCGTACTTGAAATTTTTCATTCTAACAACAAAGCACTTCATTTACCATCTGCATACTTTTTCTGTACCAACTCCAGAAGTGAAGTCTAAGATATGAAGCATCCGGTACCTTCAACGATTAACAAATTTCTCTAACATAAGGCACTCAATCAGTCATAATATGCAAAACTTATATTGCATGGACTCCTACTTTTGTTACTTTTTTATAAATGCAAGCAGTTTTCATATCGTTTTGTATATATTGGCAGTATTTTTTCCATATTACTTTAACTGAAAATTCTATATGTACATGCTTCAATATATTTCTGTTTTCTTTTACAAAATTTACTAGTATGGCCTATTTATTATGTCTTTGAATTGTTATTTGGGTTGTTATACATTCGTTTTGTTTCATTTCTTGTACATATTTGTATTTTATCATAATTATTTTTTTCATATGTGCTGAATTCGATAATGTTCCATTCTTATTACTTACGATATTCGAATGCGTGCAGTAATTTTTGTAAAATTTTCGCTTCTTTCTTAATTAAAAATTTATCTTTTCTTATTGAAAATTACTTCCACTGTTAAATGAACAAATATTACATTAAAAAAATTTTTACTATACATAATAGCAGAAAAATAATTTTTTATCATAAATACTCACCCCTAACGAAACAACTATATTTGATGAAACAATGATTATTTTTTCGGTCGAATGCAACAGACAGAATGGTTTAAACTGAGAACATATATTTCCTTCATTATAATATTTTAACTTTTATTGTAATGATATCCTCATATAATTTCGATAAACATTTGTGATATTATTTTACTATTGAACACACATTTATAATAAAAAGAAATATTTGCTCATTCATTGATACTTAGTTATTAAAATGTGTTTATTTCCAAAATAAATTTTGTAGTAACATTGTTTAATTTCTTGGAAATTACAGCGAATACTATCAAGTAATTAACCCAGGTACATAAGCTTTGCACAAGCGTTTTGGAAACGCAACTAATTTAATGAGGGAATGCATTTGTATTCTGCTAAATAATTGGGTTTCCCCCTTACTGAAGCATATTTACTGAAAAGTATTAAGTGAAAACGTGAAAATTCTAAAGGTAAACGTAAAAATTCTCCAAATAATACTAAAGGGAATTATTTGTTAAACAATGTACACAGTTTTGTCAGGATACATTACTTTAACATTATATTTTCTTTTATTTATTTCACATCTTATGGTCAAGTTAAAATAAGATGTAAATTTAAAATTAAAAAATGTACTTTAAATAAATATATTTAAATTTTCAATTAAGTTTAAATTACCTATATTTTGTAAAATTTATTTTTTACTAATTATGTTTAAATGATACTATCACTGTGGAATATTATGTAAGCTTTTCTGCTTTAGGACGTTAAACCTTCTCCAAGTTTTCTTTTCATATCCTCTTCTTTATATTTTTATCCCGGCTGCTTTATTTTCTTTTGCATTCCAGTGCACATACGTATGAAAAGTTTTTGGAATGACTAGTACTTGACAGCTATTTATTTATTTATTTTTTTAATTTCAGTATCTATTATCCAGATAATTTCGAACGCTACAAATCTATAGCTTAGCGACTTAGATAAATTAAATTTAACACGTAATCTTTTAGCCATAATTGTACATCTATAATTTCTTATCGAATTCATAGAAACAAAGACGTTCAAAATGTATATTCAGATTTCTGCATTATATTATGAAGCACAAGACATATCATGTTGTGTCAATAAATGCGTGTCATACTTGGATCTATCTTGGTCCTCCACACTTGTTGTCACAATCCAAATTCTGTTTTACTTTCAGAGAATTAAAATATGATAAAAGGAGAACAGAAAAAAAGATATTGTTGAAAGTAAAGTGTTGAACATTCTTTTCATAACTGGCATGAATCATCAGTATTTCGCTGAAATTGATTTAGATATGACAATAGCCTTCTTCGATGCAATTTGAGAGCAACGATAGAATGAATTCTGACATTTTGAACCGCTTCAAGAATTAAGATTAAAAAGAGTCAGAAATGTGTAATTCTTCATCAGTCCTCAAGTCACATATTAGGGGACGTTTTTGAGCCATATTTAAAGTCAATAAAGCACACAGAGAGTGTGGACCGTGAATCTAGTCTACATTCAAACGGTATCAAAATGTTTATTTTACCAAACAAAAATATCATTCAGATCATTAACGCTTTAATAATACTCAGGAAATTTAATCACTTGGAATATATAAATAATATTGATTTTTTTTCATCTCAAATAAAGTCTTGGTCAAAAAGAATATAAATGAATAATTTTAAATATTTCATAATCAGTAAAATTTTAAATTCGCGTTTTTCAAATCTCAGCCCACGAGGTAAAATATTTCATCAGCCCTCAGCTCTCAGGTGATAAATTATTTCATGAAATAATAGGATCGTTTTTAATTTCAGGAAAACAATGCAATCTATTATTGAAAATTAGATAAAAAAATGATTGCCGAAAGCCTGGAAAATGAAAATTCCGCTATTATGAAATTGGTATCATTAAATAGAAAAGATTTTGGAAGAGTTTAAAAAATAAATTTTCTGCATTAGTAGTTTTGGGAATTATCGCTTATAACCCCCCAAAAATTCATTTTTTTTTTATTAATTGAAATCTCAAATGTGTCTCTTGAATTGCACATTCCCATTCCCAAATGTTTTATATGCTAAATTTGGAAACTAAATCAGACGACTTTTCCAGTAGAGCGCTAACATGCAGACAGACGGACACATATTCATCTTTATTATTAGTGGATCTGCACTAAAAACAAGTAATATATATAAAAAAAAGAAATAAGTCAATTCCTACTTACGTCAACAAAAAATTATTTTAGTTACTTTTTATTAAATAATTACAATTAATAAAAATATGAATATGCATGTGTCAGAATTACAGTATAAAGGGATAAACATTTTTTAATTGAATTCCTACTTATTTTCCTATATTATTTATATATATTATATTATTTACGATCGGGTGTCGCGTCAGTAATCTCAGAGCTTGGCGACAAACTTGGCGACCATTTGATTATATTGGCGACTGATTTGGCGACTTTGGCGACCAAATGGAAATTGCTGGACAAATTTAATTAATTAATTTATATTTGAAAAAAACTATATTAACATGAATTGTCATCCACTACAAGTTTAAAAAAATATATTTGAAGTTGAGTTGATGAATAAAAAGTATTTTATAAACGATTGAATATTTGAACAAAATATATATATATATATATTGCCGCATTGAAGAAAGACTGTCGAATCTCCATGACCGAATGGTCATGGCACGGGTCTTGTGATCAAGAGACCTGGGTTCGAATCCCGCTAGAGACACTGAGATTAATGGTATATGTAAATACTTAATTTCTTGATTTTATGTTTTCCTTTATTTCATGTTCCAGAAGATACTGGACATTTCTTTAGTTTACCAGACAAGTGTTCTGGACTTTTCTTACTGTCTCCAGAAGAGTATTCTGGAACTTTCTCTGCTTGTATAAAAGCAAAAGATTTGTCAGTTACTGTATTCTCAGTTCTGAGTTCTGTTAATAAATTGGTTTAGCTCTACCTCTTGTGTGCGTCATTGAGTCCAACACTAGAATATCTACGTGACAATATATATACAAGTAATTTTGATATATATAGGGAGAGTGTGAACTAATAGTAAGAATTGAATAAATATCCGATGATTTATGATTAGTGGAGTAATTATCATAATTACCGCACCGATATAATTTATCGAAATAGTGGTGATTTTTAAAGAATGTAAACATCTCCGAATTTCTAGCACGGGCCAACATTAGAGTTAGTTAATATTAAATAAAATTTCTTCCTACTAAATTGGCTAGGTTATTCGACATTGGCATCAAATCTTACCTTATTGCATTCATCACCTTTTGACAAATGAATGTTATATCCTTATTGTGGCTTCGTATTTATTCTTGTAATATTTATATCAGTGATTGCAAACTTTAAAGGCTTAGAGTGTACAGAATAAAATATATAATATCTATTACTTTATCGTTTTTTTTTTATCTACAAAATCTGAGCTGTTTTTTAATGTTACTAACACAAGTAATTTTGAATGTTTTAAATTCAGAGTATATTGCTGAATTATTATGAAGCGGTATGCTTTCATATATTTTCATAGCTTTCCAAATCTTCTGACGCAAAGATGGAATAGAATACAATAGTTTCCATTCAGTTGTTCAACAGCACAATAATTCTTCGGGAGGCGTCTTCGTGACGGGAGAATAGCTACAAACTAATGTGCACTTAGAAATGACCGCAATAAATTTGGTGTGTCTGATATATCCTCACATTTATAACTTAGTAGAGCGGAGTATCGATCATTTAATATGAACTTTGCTGAAAGTTACGTAACTCCTCATAGTAGATTATATTTCCGTTTTGAAAACTGTAGTGCACAATAAAATGAACTTCGTAGGGAAAAGTTTCATTGTGACATTAGTAATATTTCGTTTGTTAAAGATTATATAATATATTTTAATGCAAGAAGTATATCATCCAATCATTTATTTATACTTAGTTTAGTTTAGTTATAGCAATGTCTCATTATAAAGCGACACTAGGGCTATCTTGAGACGGATCTCGTAATTTTGAACTGCGGTCAGATGATGAGGGCGACACCTCAGCTGGAACCCTTTCTCCAAATTTCTACCCCCCACACCAACAAGAGAACATTTGGTCCTGACGGATTCAACGTAAACCAGACCCGAAGGCTCTTCAGTGGAATAGGGGCTCGAACCTGAATCCCTCCGGTTTCGATACCTTACCAATAGGCCATCGCGGATCCATCATTTATTTATGCCTCGTGTTATTAATATAGTGATTCATGTGTTTGGAATATCCCGTAAGCTAAAATGTTAATAATATAAATTCAATTTTTTTCAATTAGTTTCTGAAGTAAGGATATAACAAAAGTTGAAACAGAAAGGAAAATATTACGAAATACCAAATGCAATATCACTTAATCCATCGAATATTTTTAATATGGTTAAATTGTTCTGTAATAAAAAGGGATATCAAGCTTTCTATTCAGTGTTTGGATGGAGTTACCTCCACTCTAATGACGGAATGCACTTGCTAAGGGAGAAATTGTAGCGAGGCGAGTCATGGGTATTTAGATTCAAAATAAGTTTCTGATTTCACATAGTACTTATGACGGTAGTAACTATGGCATGGTTGCCAGTAAGAAACACTTAGATATAAATAAGAAAAGGTTAGCCCTTATTTTCAAGCATACTTTTATAATTTTATAATATTATAATGAATAAAACCAAATATCCATTAATTGTATCATAATTTATAGAAAATATTCTATTTCTTTAATTTAAATTTATTAACTTTTCAGATGTGAAATAATACATGAAATAGCAATCATAGAAATCATAGAATCATAGCAATCAATAGAAGCGTTAATCCCTACAATGAAAAGCTTATAAAATAGAGCTATTTAAAAATATATAAATGAAGATTTATAAATATACAGATATTTTTAAATACATATTTGAATATAAAAAACCTGAAATTTTTGTTAACGACATAAAAATAATTAAACAGATACTAAGAAGGAAAGGAATGCTTCTGGAACAATTTTATTAAAGAGCGTTTCATGACTCTTATATGAATACATCAACGAAGTTAAATTAATATATTTTTGTTACATTAAACAAAAACTAATGAAAAAGCTATTCAAGGAGCAATTAATTCTGGAAAATACAAAATAATAGTTAATTTATTTTAATCTTTATTGTTTTTAAATGGGCAAGCTTCTTCAAACTGTAATGTTTCCTTCCTCAGCAAGAAGTACAGTTTGGCTTATTAGTAATGAATTATGGATGGTGTTTCTAATAATAAAACTTATCATCAAATTCATCAAACTTATATCCAGTACAAAGAGTTAACATATATTCCTTACTGAATATGTAAGTCAGTTTAAAGTTTATGATTCATAGCTATAAATATCAAAGAATTTATAATAAATCCTGTTTAATTGTCTAATTTTTTTTTCGAAACACAAACCGGTCTATGGCTCTAGAACAAATGCGTTATTCTCATATTTTAATCAAGTAATTACATTAGTATGTCTTGTTTTGATATATTGAAAAGAAATATTACTTAATATTTTGCAACGAACAAAATTAGCTTGAACTCATATTCTTTTAATAATGTTTATTTCCTGGAAATAATTTGAATAATGATGCAAAGAAGCATGGGTTTGAGATTAATCTTGTTTTATGCATTATGAAAATTAACTAATTTTTTAGCACTATAAATATTATTTCACTGTCAGCCAATCAAAGAAAAACATTCTACTTTACATTGTATTGTTCGTCTATCAGATAGTATATTGTGGTATTACATGTTATAAATTTTTTTCAAAAAGCATATCTATTTTCGAAATTGGTTTGAGGTATATCACAAATGTGCGTGAATTCATCCAATTCTATGAAGGAGACAGTATATATTAAAAAAATTATCTCTAGACGCTGGAAGGCAAAGGCAGATTCCTTTACATTTAAGTTACAATATGGAACATAAATTGTTGATGTTAGAAAAAGTTAAAATTAGAGCTTGAATACATTTTTCAATGCCTAACTTCTAAGGTACTGCAGCTATCGAAAAATTTGGCCCTAATATGACTGAATTGGATTTATTTTTCTATCTTCAATATTAAGAAAGTTATAGAAAA
>JAPMOR010025394.1:0-13279 GCA_026543865.1 Argiope aurantia
AACAATCATGATTTGAACCTGGACCCATAGCTTTAGGAGTTATGCTCTAGTCCATTGATTTGAAGTGAAGTAGATTATAATTTGCAAAGATTTTTGGTATAGTGATATCTCACTTCGTCTGAATTCTGTATCGGAAAAGGTAGTCTTCGACTGCCTTAGGATTGAGATAGACTCCTGTTAATCTGAATAAGGTAATTTTTCTCGTGTTTCTTTCGCAAGTTGTTTATTATATTCGGTAAATATTTAGTATACTGCGAATGTTTTCTGGTACTTTGATTTAGGTTATAAACTAATAATTATAGACCATCGCCTATTTGAAAATTTTCATGTTTTTGCAACCTAATTTTTCTGAGAAGTCAATTTTTTCATAACCCTGTAAGTATTTTGCTGCAAATGAAAGCGAATAATGTTTGAGGCCAGTTTTTAATGTTTCTGTAGTTAGTTATCTAGGGAATATTCATTCTCAACCAGCGTATAATATGTATCCGCGTTTGTAACGTTTTGTTACTCAATTTTATTGAATGCTAAATTGTTAATTGTGAACCATTGTTCTGAAAATTAATTTAATCTCGTTTTCGACACTTTTTGGACGTCTTTTGAGCATTTACACTTCTACTCTTTTTATTTAAGTGAAATATGTGGATTAAGCTTCAATTATTGGCTTATAATAATTGTTTTATTGTTGAAGAATTTTTAATTGAAGTTCGAATAAGAAATTTATCAATTAAAAGTTTCAACGGCATATCACGACAAACAATTTGCTTGTCTATTTGAGTCACAACCTTTAAGTTTAAAACCTTTATAACTAGCTCAGTATGTGCAATATTTAGTTCGCAAATGCAAAACAGTAACTTTCTAACTGCATTTTATCCCTACACTATGAATTCTGAATCTATAGAATTACGAGAATTTGAAAAGTCGAATTCAAACATATTCCGATCAATTTTTTAATAAAACTTCTAATCTATCAAAGTATATTTCAACTCTAACTGTTTGTTCTTTTATCTCGAACTTTGAAATCTATACTTAAAGAGTAAGTTTATATATTTGTGCCGGAAGTTTACTGGACAGCCATTAAAACTATCAAATTCGGAACAGGTATACTTTATAAGATGAAAATGTTTATCTCTAAGCTATATTATGAAACTTGAATTGCATACTAAATGAAACTTGAATTTTCTTGGGTCATTATTTCCTGAAACATCGAAGCAAAAATTTAGTTTCTGCGTCTTTTTAAAATTTAAAAAATCGTCTAAAGAAATCTTATTGCCATACAATTTTAATTTTGACAATTTTTAAAATATTAGGTTTTCTTACATTACATTATTGTAATGATATTCAAACCCTTTGTATTGTTTCATCAAATAGCAATCGCATGACTTCCTTCCATTTCTGAAAGCTTCAGGAAAAAAACGCTTCTGCTAATCCTGAAACAAGCTGTAATTACATTACCTTAAAAGATAACTTGAAATTTGATATAGAATACTCGGAAACTTAATTTTGAGAAACTTAATAAACATTTAAACGATGTCATGGAATTATGCTTCATTAAGAAAATGTTTAAGTTGAGGAGAGAATCATGAGCCTTAAGTTGTATTTACGAGATTCAACATAAAACGAAAGCAATATTCCCAGCAAATCAATTAGTGGTTAGTCTGCAATACTCTCCAACCTGAAAGCGCCTGTACTCGTCATTGAGAATTGCAAGCCTTTGGACATCTGAAGCTGGAATGTTGCAGATATTGTTTTAACTTTAAAAATTCTCCTAAAACTATGTGAGCTTAGTAGCTTCTCTAATGCGTTGAATACAAAGATTTTATAGGCAAGCGTAGTGTTAATCTTTGAAGATAAACGGACCAAAATGACTCTGAAAATGTAAAGATTGGTTACAGGGGAAAAATACCTCTAACTTTGTTGATTGCTCAATTATTTATGTAGAAACTTTTTGTGGAATTCACATTTCAAAATTATACACGTTGCAATTATCCATTGTAATTTTTCAGGAACAAAATGCAATCTTAGATGAAATTTCATCTAGGTGTTGAATGATTGGATTGTGTCGCATCTAATTAGTTATGCTTTGCCTTTTGATGGGTTTTAATTTATCATGCCATTTCTCATAGCTTATTATAATCGCTGAAATTCGAACTCGAGTTATTGAGGAATTGTCACGTTTCCGTCCTCCACGAGTTCGGAAACTGTCTTTAGAGATGTCTGTATATGGCCATAATCGAAACTCATTGAGCTACAACAATGAAACGTCGCTCAAAATTTTAAGATTTCGATTAAATTTGGGACCAAAACCATTCACAGAACATCTGTCCGAGTGCAACACAATAGCTATGAAGCATAAAAAGATAGACGCTTGATATTTGGTACAATTTTAACATCTAAATTATCTGTGCCAAATCTTGAAACTAATCAATGAGTTGACTGTCAGTAAGTATATATGCCTCTATGCATGTGATAAAAACTCAACATTTTATTAAAATGAAATCTGGCATGTGATTTTCATACAAAAATTGAGTTTCTAACAATTTTAATTTCAATCGACAAAAAATCCTTACATTCTCGGTTTACTATAATATTTAAGTACAAAACGGTCATATGCGGACTTCAAAAAAAATTCGTGGTGGTCATGGCCTTAACAAGGGTTCACAATTTTAATGCTAGGGCAGGAGGATAACATCTGTATTGGGGGAATTTCTTGAAGACGCTTCGGCATGTTTTGTCAAGCATTTGTTCCATATCAAAAAAACTCAAACTGATTATCTAGCCTTAGCTCAACACCAGTATGCTGTCTTTTTAATTCTTTATTAAAAGTTTCGCAAACGGTGATGAGTCTAACTCGTGCATCGAATTGCTGAATTTTTAATTTTTAATCTGCAGTTAAGTAAAAATATAAATTTAAAAGGCAAATCAGTAAAACACTTTACTACACAAATGCCCTTTTCATAGAAATTAAAATAATGCCCCAAATAAGTTGCATTATCTGGTTAGCAAAATAAATCACTGTCAATGGTTTTATAAACTGAGGTCACTTTAAGGATCATGTCATTTTCTATATCTTTAAATTGTGAACAGTTTAAACACGTTCCACTGATGATTTCCGTTCTTTACAGATTATTCAATCTGTCATCTCATCTGCTATTGCCTGGATACTTGGTTAGTCGAGAAAATACCGATAAAAATGGCGGGATTTTAGAGGATTTGCTATGCAAGAATCGACTAATGCCGAAACGCTATGGAGGCCGACTTCCTTAATTATCTGCTGGTGCTATTCAAAATGCAACAAGGATAACGCTGGATCCGAGATGCGTTACGCCTGTACGGGACTTTTACAAACGTAAGTAAACTGAAATATCACTAATTTTCTTAATTTACAATTTATACTTCCACTCAACTTTTAAGCCTAAATGCTGAATGTTATATTTTAAGCAGCTTACTTAAAATTGTCTCTTAAAATTAAAATATATTCAATTGCTAATGCTATTTATTGACAATAAAATCATACTAAGTATATTACTAAATGAATTTGCTGCATGTGCTTGGTAGAAGTGTTGATTTTTTTTAATTGGGACTCCATGTTCATTCTTACTTTCTAACATATGAAGTACTGTAATCGTCGAAAAATTCAAATTCGAGATTTTGACCACCCCGATTATGCATAACACTAAGTTTGTTCGTCTGCGATAGACAATTCAAAAATACTTTTCGAGAGACGGGTGAATTTGGACTACGGTTTTGACATACGATTTTTAATTATTTGCCAAATTATAAGCAAAATCAGTCCTAAAGAAATCTGCCCTGCTGTTTAAATACAAATTAGCACTAACTTCGAGAGTTCAGACGAAGCTTGGTACATATTTCAATAAACTAGTGTAAAACGGGACATTAATATAGCTAAACTAAACTTGGTACAGGCTTAATATCTATAGTACAGAAGTCCATTAAATTTTGAATCAAATCTATCAAGGGGTTCACATCGGTCGGTCAGTCTGTAATTTCAAAAGCATGTAAACATGTTATATATATATAATATATAATGTGGTTTTGGGTCAAACCGATTTCAATCGGTTGGGATAAACACGTCTAAAACACATTAGTTTTTCGGGTACTGTTAACCGCATGCTAGGTATTAATGGGGACTCCGTAACATTCTTATGAATTTAGGATTACATGTAAATTCTTTATTGAAATGAATATTTCATAATTGTACACCAATGCCATGAAACATGTTCTCTGTAATAACATCTTTTTAGAGTATGTGAGAGTTTTGATGACCACTTCAACTGGTTCTTATTTGTACAGTTAAGAGTATATTTTATTCTTCAGTGTTGAAATAAGTTATAAATTGTAAAGCAAGATACTTAAATTCACCGCTATTCCTAATAATTTTACTGAACTAAAGCAGTCTGGCCAATTAGCAACAGGCTGTTTCAGTCATAAACTCTACTTAAAATCGTCCTTTCAGCATTTTTCAATTTGTTCATAAAATTAAAGTTAAATGTTTCAAAACTGTTAATTAAAATCCGGAATGTGCTCAAAATGGTTAATGGATCTGTTGCCATCTATAATGTTTTTAACCGATTGAGTTCAGGAGTAAATTTACGCCAAGTCAAATGCCGATGAAACTGCTCATGCACTCCACTACTTAAATTGCACGCAGTGATGTGCTTTTTCATACATAAATTATGAATTTTAAAATGGATGCGGCTTATTTAATGTTGACCTCCTTTGTTGACAGCTAGGTCACCAGGTGTAAAACTCTCAAAATTCAGTTAAATATTTGTGTGCCTCGGTCTCTTAATAGCTTAATCAAAATATTAAGCTTCAAATTTACAGTTCCATAGCTCACATTATAGAAGCCTTACGACATTTTGTTCATTGTAATATCTAATTTGCTGTCATCTCCAGTTTGTCGTAAGATTTGAATTTGAAATGAAAGAGAACTTCAATAAATGCGAACTTTTTTTACTGAAACCATTTTTAATTAGAGAAAATCGAATCTTTCAGTATTGCAAGCTTACATGTATCGCAGAATATTTTATAATTCAGTATTTGAAAGAATTCAGTGAACTTCTGATTCATCAAATTCAGTTTTGTCTTCAAAAAGATCTGAATGCGACAAGTGTTATTTCAATCAATAAATGTACTTCAGAAAATCATGAATTCTACGTTATACAGTTCTTCGATACTGTAAATCATGGTCAGTAAAATTTATCTTGCGTCTAACGGTTGTCTTCCGAGATCAAGCTGATCTAGTCATAATGCTTTGAATACCATTTTAAGATTATCAACAATTGCATTATTTTAGACAATAGGCCTTAGAAAATCCGAGCCCTGAGTAGCGCATTTTCATCAAGACGATGCTTTTTTATAGAATAGGCATTCAATTTTTCATAACTTAATACATTTTAATTGCAAAAGAGTGGAACTTTTAATAAAATAGGCTTGAGACATTAATGACTTATAGAATATAGGATCCGTATAAAAGTTTTTAATGTATAAAAAATCTGTAAACGTAATTTATAGGAATATTTGATTCAAACTATATAAAATATCTCATTTAGACGAATTCGCGTATGTATCTAATAAAGTTGTAGAAATCAGCTGTTGGTCCCCGATTAGTGTGGATATCTTGTGTATTAACCAATATATGTCTTAAATAAGATTGAATTATTGAGCTGATAACTATTTTAAAACATCGTAGAACTTTTTCTCGTATTGCTTTTTTAGAAAATATCGCATTTCATAGTCTACTTCATACAGACAGCAATACCTAAAATGCTAAAAATCGCATTTTTATTTTAAATTTCAGAAAGAGTTAACCCAGTTTTTTATTTGGAGTTTTTGCCAGCGTAATTGCAACATAATGAGAACTACTTTTTTCTACGCACTTCATTTCTTTGTGAAATAAATTGTTTGAAAACAGTTAAAATATTCTTAAAATTCATTAAAAGTAGAAACTTAATTTATAAGTTAACATTGGTATAATTTAAGATTTTAACTTTAAAATGATGCAAAAACCACTTGTGCTATATTTTCGGAAGTCAGAGGAAAGATACCGATATTTCGATTCTTTTTCAGTTAATGAAAATTCTGATTGTAATTTGCACCTTTTCCCGAAGTAAAATTCCCACCCTCTAAAATACGTTTCTGACAAGTTTACTAGTTCTAGGTCAAACGGTTTTGTATGTAGAGCGCAGATATTTTAAATTAGCATGAATAGAATATAAAATAGGGCGAGAAAAATGTCGCACTATTTCATTTTCTGACGAAAGCCATGCTAATCTTCAAGCCAACCATTACACCGATTTCATCAAACTTTACTTTCTCATACAAAGTATCGCAATTTTCAAAAAAGAAACTCAGTTAGGGATTTTTCACGAATCTTTTCTGATATCTTTAAATCCAAATCGCATTTTTGGCATTTATTCCAGTTTTTCTGTGAAAATAAATTCAAACGCTTTGAGCTAAGCAGATGAATTTGTTGTGGGACTTAATATAAAATTAATAGTTCTGTCAAATTTTGAAAAAAAATCGAATCGGAGAAAGTTAGTCGAAGCTATCCGAGTAAAACGAACGCAGTCAATACAAAATTTATAGAACCAACGCATAGTTAAGTGCAGCCAACGTATAGTTTGATACACAAGTTTAGCATCTAAAATGTGGATTCGGTTCAAATTTGGAATCGAATTTGTCTCCAAATTTGGTTTTTATCGATCTGTACTTTTACATGCATATAAACGCCATTTAAGATCATATACAAAATTCTATTAATTTCAGATTACATTTATATCGGAAATTTTTTTGTTTTAATCAGTTAGCAACCAGTGGGAGTAGTTTCACGAAGTTTTCTCGCATGTTCTCTAATAATTGTTATTCCAGAGAACGTCAAATGTAACATGCGTTATTGTATTTTAAGCATTAAGCATGTATTATGAATATGCAAAAAATTTTACCTAGACAAGCCACTTTGAAGCACATATCGTTATGTCAATTGACACTCTTGGGGCCGGCAATGCTTTACTTGGTGAAATTCGAATTAAAATGACTTACTTTTAACAATGTTTATTAAACATAACCTGAAAAATAACGTACGACGAATTGTACTTTGTACCACTAAATCAAATTAATCCTAGTCAAGCTCAGAGAACGCCTTGCATGGCATTAGTCTACTATTGATAAGATACTAACTTGACATCAGTTTGCCATTTTTTTTAATCCATCTTTTGTTTGGCGAGTTTTTTCCCGATTAATCCTTGGTTTAAGGCAAAGAGTATTTGAAAATCAAATTTGTTTATGCAATTTTTTCTACCGTTTGAAAGAAAGTCTACACTTGTAGTCGCAATCGCATGCCAAATTTGTAACACTTAGGTCAAGTTGACACGTTTCTGAAAGCATAAATCGACCAACTGTCAACCAAGTTGGATTTGGCTCAAAATTTCATAATGTTAAATCTGTGTACCGGAGTTAATCCATTTAGATCCCTTATCTTTGTAATTACCGCGTTAACTTAAATTCGAACAGACATCCACTGAACGGATTTTGTTCAAAATTTGACTGAAATCTACAAATCTTGTGTGAAAAGTTTGTTGGATATTTGGAAAAGGTCCATACAGAAATTTTATGGTGTTTTTCCAATTCCGCGCCATAGTCTCAAGTAAACTAAACGATTCGAACCGACCTTTTTGCAAGTTTCGGGATTTGTGGTTGGCAGAAACTGCAATGCAAATTTGGCTGCTGTTTAAACTCGCCTCATGTAAGTACTTTAGACGGAATATGCGAAATGGTTTAAGCTCTTCGATCGAGGCGGAAAATAAGTTAACTGTGGGCAACTGGTTTGTTGCTTCACCATTTTAAAACGGTTTCTTTCAGTTCGTTTAAATGTTAGATATAAAGGATGAATAGTTCGAATCTGTTCACCAAGATCTGGTAATGTTAATTTGAACTTTGATTTTAACATTTATCGTATTATGATTGCACCAGTAATGAACACATTGACTTCATAATCAGTAAGTTACTTTTAAGGAAATTGCTTTCAACTTTATGCCTCCTCGACATAAGATTTCACTGTCAACTTTGCTAAAATTTGGGTTAGTTTACTCAGAGGAGTAAGTTTTCATACGTCTAGCTTAAAGCTTTTTCAGTTCTGCCATATAGATTTAAGGCTGGAAGAACACGGGCGGCCTGATATAATTACAAAAATGTTTATCTAATTCGATTTCTAAAATGTGGAGACTCGTCAATATCGAATTTGAATTTTGTTGACGATTACAATACTTTATCTATACATCGTATACGAGAAAATGCCAGTTACACCAAAGATTAGTAACGATTGATCACCGATGCCGTGCAAAATATTGGCATATTTTGCCCAAGGTTTAGTTTTATCCGAAAGTATAACGTTTATTAAATGAGTTTGGAGAACGCCATTCCAATTTTTGTTGGATGGGAAAAAAAACTGGTCTTTATATAGTGCAAGTGTCACCTGCTCAATGCCGCGCTTCAATTTTTAGAGCTCTCAAAATATAAAATTTCGATATAGCCCCAGAATCACCCTCTGGCGTCATTTCGTCGTCTTTATCCAATTTACGTACATATTTAACTAATAAAAATGTTGACGCCTTAATGTTAAATGGCATTTTCATTTAGTATGATAAAATTTATTTTATCGTGTTTGAAGAACTGGTCACCTAGAGTGGCTGGAGATTTCTAAAATCATACGCTTACTGACATGACATTTGCAATTCGAAATAACTGTTTGGTATCTCTGTATATTGTGTACAGATAAGAATCAACTGGACGGAGTCTTGCAGAAATTTTTTCGCATACTTTCTACTTAATTGTCACACTTGCCTTCCTTCACATACGTATAATTGTTGAACTTGGACGAGATTGAACTCCACGGGTGCTCAACTTTATTTTCAACCCCTGTATGAGTCTTGCTCTTGAAGTAGAGAATTTTTTCGATGAACCATATATTCAGAAATGTAGAATCTCTGTTCGATTGAGACCACAATTTAGCAAAACTTCAATTTAGTAAGATTATATAGACAAATAACATTTGATATAAATGCGCCGTTTATAGCTCTGCGTTTTTGAGTTGTCACTTTTATATCCATAGGAAAGTACAGAACTGATAAAATCGCAATAGGTTTATTTCGAAATTTTCCTTTTGTATTCTACACCTTAAATACTAATTCTATATACCAAATTTTATCTATCTAGCCCTTTAAGTTTTGTAGTTATCGTATTCATTCGTTTTCGTATCAAATTTTGTAGAAATCTGGCGATATTTACAAGATGTGTAAAGACCACATACCAAATTTCATCCACCGAACTTGGTTTCCAGGTGTTCAAGTTAGATACAATTCCGAAAATGCTTTTCGGATGCGGAATGGCTTAAAGCGTATATTCCTTAAAATCTCTAGTTCGAATTTTTTGACGTTCACAATATTTTCTTATAGTTCAGACATGATTAAGTAATATTTGGTAAATTAAATTTTATCTCATTAAACTCTAATTTTTCTCAATCTTACATATATAAAGGTTTAAATAAAGCTATTTCTTTTTAGGATTGTTGGTTCTTCAGAAAATCCAGTCCGGGATGATCCCAAGTAATCGAATTTAACATGGTAATATTTTTTTACTTAAATTATAATTAAAAATATATTTGAAGATTTTCTGGATTATTTAAGAAATCTTTATAGTAAGTTATCCAAAATAGGATGTTTCTAAAGATATTAAATTTGCGTAAAATGAGCATGTGCAATGAATACTTGAAGAGCTTGACTGACTCTAAATCCCAGTTGTAGACTGTCTTAGCAAGTGCTCTTTAATATTTGATCAGGCTTCTGTGGCAGCAAATTTTTCCGAGTCTCAACGAAATTTCAAAAATCGGGTCTTGTTAGCAGAAAAAATTGCATTTTTCTTTCGCAATTGCATGCGAAAAATCTTGCTACAGAAGTTCAAATGATTGATTCTCTTTTATCCATTAGATGTTTAATTTTAAGTATGTTAATCGTTTTAAGTGTTATGGGTATTTCATTGCGAAGTAGTGTAGAAATCTTTTTCCAGTTTTGAAAGCCCGAAATACTTCAATGAAAGTACGGCGGTTCAGCCTCTTGTCAAGCGGCTCTTTAGAGTAAGTCGCTGGGAAAGCTTTTGTGCAGAGACAGATTTTGGAAATCCTGAAGTCGGAGTATTACTTTTGTGCATCAGTTACTGAAAAAATGAGCTATCATAGGCATTTTTGAGGGTATTTAATGAATTCCTGTCAAATGAACTTGGGTGTTTCAGTATTCAACTTCAGAATTCTTAAGATTGTAGGAATTGATTATCCAATAGTGTTTCTATAATGGGAAAATCCTCAACATTACAATAAGAACAGTAACTAAATAGTTTTTGAGCATGAATTTCTAAATTAAGGTTATAGTTAAAATATAAACCATTTGATGTTTTGACATTGAGGACTTGTATTGTAACAATCCTGATGAAGTTTTTCTCTGCCAATTTCTTGTCGAAGCAATACTTGCAGAGTATTTGAAAGAAATATAAAAAAATTACGATTATGGATACAAAATCGAACTCTGATCTATTTTCTAATTGGTGGAACATACTTCAATGAGGCATTTGGCCTTTATGTTGGAGAAATCTGTGTACATAATTTCTATAATTGAATCTTCTATAGTAAGTCCTGTCCTCAGGCCTTCGCATTCGAATGGCTATTCAGATTCCAATCATCTGAAGGAAAGTTGGATCTGATGTCTCGCTTCATAACATTCGCTTAAAAGAAACTCTTTATACTAATCAATATAAAAAATCTTTACAAGTAATGCTCTCAATGGATTTCTCCATTTTCTATCTGGAATTCAGACATATTTAAATATTCTAGGAAACAAATTTACATTAGTCTCCCCCCCAAAAAAAATATCTTCATTTCAATAAGGTTAGAATTCGAAACTAATCCCTCTATAAGTGGCTGCTCCGAATAATAGTATACAAGCCTGGACACATCAATAAAACTCTATTGTCTGTGAATAATAAGATATCTTGTCTTGCTTTTTGATAGACCATGTAAATATAAAAACGTAAATTTGAAACCGTTTTAAATTATTAAGTGCCCCCAACATACCGTTGAATAAAAGAAATTATATGTAAGAAACTCAATACTTTGAGCACCGAACAGTATTCAATATTTAATTCGTCCGATTGAAAAAATTCATTTCAATACTTATGAAATTGAGAATAAAATTGACTTCAACTCATCTGACTTTTTGCCTTTAAAGACTTAAGTCGTAACTCTTCAAGCAATTTTTAATTTCAGAGCCGGGAATGTAAATATGATGCATGTTAAAAGTGTATGAAAGTTTACACACGGTTAAACTAAATAAATAGCGACATTAATTTTGGAATTAAATACTCTGAAGTTTATTAACTTAAAAAAGAATATTAATAGCGAGTGTTAGTAAATTGTATAATTTTTCCCTCTCGATTCCATTTTTCTCCTAGGAAAATATTGCATCAGAATAGGAAATGTTATGCGTTTGTTATTAATTTTCAATTGTGAGAAAGTGTCCCGAATTACTATTCTGAAATTGGAGTTCAAAAATTAATATGGTGTCTACCAAAATAATACAGAAGTAAAGACATGGAATTAAGATGGAAATATAAATTTTTCGACCCTTTAACTATGCGCCTAATGCTCATCTTTCTCAATATCGAATTCTTTGAAACTTCAAATAACGAGTAACAATGCGTTTAGAGAACTGAATGTAAAATGGCAGGAACACAATTCTCAATCCACTCTTGCAAAATCCTTCATCAGTAACATTAGGTGCGGGAAGAATGTTTCATTTACATAAAAGCGAAAATACTTCAATGAAGGAATTTTTTCACCATTATATTTAATTCACGACCAGAATCTATAAATCTTTAATAAATTGCACTTCATTCTATCAATGTTGCCCACTTTCTGGATTTAAGTTCCTGTACCAAAGCTTGAAGTGAAAATGAATCGATTTTGTATTAACCAAACCCGTTTCACTTACTTTTTATTAATCGGTATCCATCAAACCACGTCGATTCACTTATTTTTTTATCAGAAGGTCTCAATTTTAATCGTCAATCGTTTTTATGCTCTCGCGTGTGTAGTATAAAGTATAACAATCGCTAAAAATTCGAACTCGAGATAGACTCCCCTCCCCTTTTCAGATTTACATGAATTCGAAAAACCTTTTTGGGAAATTTCCATCCGTCTGACAAAACTCAAAACGTCTTGGAGCTAGGCGGTTGAAATTTGGTATGTCCTTATACGGGATATATAGATTTTTATCAGTTTGAGAGAAATCCATTTAAAGGAAGTCTGCTCGAGCATGTTAAAACGAAAACTAAAAAATGAAGAGAACTAGATGGGTAAAATTCAGTACAGATTTAACCTACGTAGCAGAAACCTTCCAAATTTTGAGCCAAATTGAACAATGACCTGACCGTCTATCTGTACTTGTAAGTGCGTTAACTCAAACGCGACGATTTAAATATATCATTTGATTGATGATTTTGAGACTACAAGTGATTCTGTGTCACATTTGGCCATATTTGGCTCTTTAATGAAACCATAACTTGTCAGCATGCATTTGCAGTGGTGCATCTTGGCACAGATCTGAGCCTTGCGTCATGAAATCGAAACTCGATAACTTTTCAGCAGGTACTTGGACACCATTTCAGTTGCAGAAAGTTGAGAAATTTCATTTCTTTCCCTCGTTTCAACTCTGAAGTATAAAGATAGGCTTCTTACTTTAGAAAGATTCTGATAAAAATAACGCGAAAGTGCGCGCGCACTATTAGGGTTGGGAATTTAATAGTAAGGCTTAATATATTTAACATTCAATTGGGGATAAAAGGTTTAGGATAGCACCCTTCCCTCCCCCTTTTACTTAAAAAATAGGACGAACTAGCTACCAGCCGGCTGGTGATAGGGTGGGAAAATATTCATAAATATAAATTCAATTTCTCCCTTTACCACCAAAAGAAGCTTAATTTATACTTTCAGTTTTGGTAGTGTGCTGGAAAAAGATTGAAATTTCCCATAAAAAGATATCGAACGATGTCAGTCTTTCTGATGCTTAGCTATAAAAACAAACCAGAAATACGACATTGCACGTTATTTTTCATGTAGTAAACATAGGATTTCAATAGTCACGTCACTGAGTTAGGATGAGGCTCATTGAGTTAGGATGAGGCTCATTGAGTTAGGATGAGGCTCATTGAGTTA
>JAPMOR010025405.1:0-23879 GCA_026543865.1 Argiope aurantia
CACATGAATGGCGCAGTTTAGCCAAGGATGGCTCTTGTGCCAGAAAATTACAAACAACAACAACAACAACAATCCTCTATTCAAGGTACATTATATGTGGATGACCTTCAGATATCCTGCCAGGGGAGCAATATGCGCTTAATAGAGCGCCAACTGCAAGTTGAAGTTAACAAACTAGTAGATTGGTGCGATGAAAACGGACATGTGATTTCACCTGAGAAAAGTCGATGTGTGCATTTTTGCAGGAAGCGTGGAATCCATTTGGATCCTATAATCCATATCCAAAATACTGGAATACCTGTGGTTAATGAAATAAAATATTTGTAATATTTGATCGCAAGCTCACTTTCCTTCCGCATGTCTTACATCTGCGGAAGAAGTGTGACAGATCATTGAACATTCTCCAAGTACTTTCAAGAACCTCTTGGGGAGCAAACAGAACATCTTTGCTTCGAATCTATGAATCGGTTATTCTTGCACGCATGGATTATGGTTGTATGGTATATGGTTCTGCAAGGTCTTTTGTTTTACGTAGACTGGATACCATACACCATTCTGCTTTAAGAATTTGTTCAGGTGCATTTCGGACCTCACCAGTGGAAAGTCTTTACGTTGTCTCTCACCAATTACCATTAAATTTACGGCGCCAAAAAATATCTGTACACTATTACCTCCGAGCGATTTCTGTCCCGAAACACCCTATGCACACCTTGATACTTCCTACTCGCCTTCGCAGATTATACACGGCTCGACCTTCTAACATTCTTCCATTTTGTGAAAGAGTTAAATTAATCTTGAATGATGCGGAACTCCGTGATATGAATATTCAGACACTTGATTTATTTGCATTTCCTCCTTGGGATATCCCTCAGTTTTCCTTGAATGTCCTGTTTTCAATTCTTATCGTGCTTGTTTTTTTAACTCGTCTTCAACATTACAAGACTTGGTGGTTGAAAAATACCACCCAAATATTTTTAAATTCTTAAGAGCTATTGGCTTTTTTACTTGCATATAATTTTCTATAATTCTATTTTGTGTTGAACATTTTTTTGTGTGTGTTCGTTCTTCATAGTTTCAAATTTTCATGAACCATGTTTTTAAATGTTCAGATGCTAAGATCACTTTTTGCATTATTCAATTTTATCTTTTCACAATTATACTAATTTAACAAATGAGTGTTTTAAATATCCTTTTATAATTTTACCATCTGATTGGCGCAGTATGGCCAAATGTGGCTTTTGCGCCAATAAACCACACAAACCAACCAACCAACCAACCAACCCTCAGTTTTCCTTTATAAACCCTTTTCATGGTTTTGAAAAGTCAACAACGGCCCCTATTATTTTCCAAAAACTTTTTAGTTCTCATCGCTGTCGTATTTGCCTATTTTTACGGATGGTTCCAAGACAGACGACCATGTTGGTTGTGGTATTGTTTTCCACACGGAAACACTGGGTTACACTCTGTATGCATCCTTTTCTGTTTTATCTGCTGAGTTGATGGCAATTTTTTATGCTTTACAGAAAGTTTCTCTCTTAGCCGAACGTAATTTTTGTATTTATACCGACAGCATGAGTTTCTTAGAAACACTTTCTCATTTTCGCATTCGAATTCATCCCATTGCCTTGGAAATCTTATGTATTTTAAAAACACTTCAAAATAGAGGTTATGAAATTTTATTCTGCTGGATTCCAGGTCATGTTGGTATAACGGGAAATGAACTGGCGGACAATGCTGCAAAAACAGCCACCTTGTTCATGCAACGTGAAATACCTTTCTCCGATGCGAAGAATGTTTTCACAAAACATGTTTATTCACTATGGGAAAAATCGTGGAGCCAACAGACAAATAATAAATTGTACTGTATAAAACCCTCTCTTAAATCATGGCCTTGTCTCCCAATGCGTGAGCTCGATGTCAAACTGACTAGACTCCGCATTGGTCACACTCGCTTAACGAATAAATATCTTTTTTTAGGCGATCGAGCTCCTTTTTGCTCCAAATGTCAAGTAATTTTAACAGTTATTCATATTTTAATAGAATGTCCTGATTTTAATTTTCACCGTTTGCATTTTTTTAACTCCTTGTCACTGAACATGCGAACGCTTTTGGGAGAAAATCCTCACGAAAACATTTTTAAATTTTTGAAAACTATTGGCTTTTACCATTTTATCTAAATCTCCATATTTGCCTGACGCATCATTGAATTGATCCAGAATTTTATTATTAAATTTTCGATTCGTTTTTTTAACTGAACGCTGTTTGAATTTTCATACTTTTGTTTCTTTTTGACCGTATGCATGGCGCAGTATGGCCTTTTCTGGCTCTTGTGCCAATAAAATCTACAATCCAATCCAATCCAATCCTCAATTTGTTAAATTTTCGTCTTTAATTTGTTTGTCGCCTTTATTAGAAAATATGAAAAGTATATTGTTTTTAGAGTACTAGTTTTAATACGTTGCCCTTTGAAATTTAGCTTTTTATATATAAATTTCTTAGTATTACTTTTTATATGAATTTGATTTATCTCACCATTCGAGTGGCGCAGAATGGCCAGATTTGGCTTTTGTGCCAAAAATCTTAAATAACCAACCAACCAACTACGCCAAAGAATTTACCAGGATTTCTCAACAGTGATTGGCTTATTATTATGAAAATATTGATTGTTCGAATATTGATATGTAAAAACTGACAGATTTGATCGCAGAAGATTAAAAGTTTATTTATTGAACTTGAGTTAAGAGTTGAAGTGTCAAGAGTATTTCGCTGAATATGACTCCTTAGGACAAAAGGACTGTGTAAAATTTAAACTTCATAATTTTTTCATAAGAACATTTATTGACTGAATTCAAATAAAATATTTTCATTAGCATCATTTAAATGTTTTGAAAGTAAAAATAAAAATTGAATTTTACGATGAATTAGAGAAATTTTTGTTGAGTAATTCTTTAAAATATTGTATAAATTACAAAATTTTTTCTGCATTGTATATACAACTTCAATGCTGAGCGACTCTACATTCAATTTTCACATTCAAAAAAAGATGTGCTCGGTTTCAGTAAAAAATTATTTTATATTAATTGCAATTTAACGTTTCCACTCTAATATAATGTGCAAATTTTATGAACTCTGACAGAAATTAGTAAGTAATACAATGAATAGAACCGTTTAAGGCCTACATAATAGTATGACTGAATTATATAGCTATCAAAATCTGAAACTAATTGATAGCTAAATATTTTGCAGAAAAAGCTATTAAGAGATCAAGTTATATAAAATAAATTTGAAAATTTTAGAGATCTTTTATATTGGCGAACTGCTGGTCACCAAAGGCGGCTAGTTTCTTAATAAAGATATTGCCAAGTGAACTATTGTAATATATATACATATACATACATTTTTTTCCCCTTTTATGAGTATAGATAATAGCGATTTTCAAGAAATTTATTCAGAAATATGAGATTGTTTATATATTAGTAAATAAAACAGCTATAAATTCTCTCATATCTTACTTCTCTTTTTAAATGCATTTAATTCCGCTATTTATTTTTCTGATAAAAACAGTCTTACTTTTCTATTAATAATAGAATTAATTATCATTTATTACAAGATATATGAATAAGATAAATGTATGTACAAGATCTCATAAATTCAAGATGAAATAAAATTTTTATAAAAATTATCACTATTCCCTTATCACCAATTAGCCCGACCGGAAATGCAGCTATGCAAAACTAAACGTCACCACTCTAGATGCGCGCCAAGTTTTCTTGCCAAGGGTCCGAATCCCAGTAAACCTACAATGCAACAGGGGTATGGAATAATTTATGGAGCGCAAATGCAACATTCCCACGCATTTGTCCCACTACTACCAAATTGGCGCCAAATACGTATAGTACTTTCCTTACGCGATTACGTTGCACCCCATCTTACGTGCGGACGTTTCCTCCGGTGTTGCAGATTACATCGCTGTTAAGAAAAGCATTCTCACAGTTGAGCATTGATCAGTAGAAAAATACTCACTTTCCTCTTAAATGTATGCTTTTATTGAATTATTTTGGGCCTAATGCAGAAGAATAAAAATAAACATAAAATAATTAAATTTTGATGATAAAACAAATGTACTTAAATCGCTGTAGGGTTAGCAAATTTCATTTCTTCAAATGATGATGCTTTCATTAAAAAGCGAGGATCTTGCTCGCGAACAGTCGAGATGGATACTAATGACATGAAACTAATGACATGAAACAATTTAACTCATTGTGAATGGAAATTAGTCAAAATGGAATCACGAGAAAGAAATGCGAGGACAAAAAAAATCAAGAAAATGGTATCGTGTATATATTTATTTCAAAATAGCTGGAGTCAAAAGTCATAATCCATGATTTAATTCCCAAACCAACTAAATTTTAAAATTTTAAAAAAAATGTAGAATTTTTTTTTTTTTTTGTAAAGTGGAGACATTATCAGAAACCTAATATTTGGAGTTTACAGAAGTTTTTGAGTTCTAAAGAATCTAAGACCTTTCAATAAATGAATTAGGATTATTTCTTTTAACTTATATATACGATGACTATTGCTTGTAAAAACAATAGTCAAAATTCGACTAATTTGTATTGAACAGAAGATTGAAGCATTCATATATATTTTATCGCAATCCAAAGGAATTTTCGTTTAAATTATTGAGCTGTGTAAATAATTTTTAATATAAATTTTAAGGTAGCGGTGAAGTAAAAATAAAATTTTTTGTAGAATACATCTTCAAAATGATAATTTTCAACATTGGTTAGATAATGCAAATGGTGTTACTTAAAACAGTACATAAAACATTTAGAACTGTAGATACAAGATGTATTGTAGAAAGAGGGCTAACCTGTATTGAAAAGCAGATTACAAACATTCCGGCTTGCTTCGATTGGATTTTCTTTCGAACTAATCGGAGCTAAAATGTTGTTATGCTCACAACTCTTGAAGATGGTAAAAAAGGAATGAAAATGGATATAGATAACAATGATTTTTGAGATTGTTCAAATAATTCAAAATGCATAGTTGAAGACTGGAAGTAGGTATAACAATGATCCTCAAGTACCATTTCTTACATATTGTTACAAGCAATCGGCATGTGTTTAAATGATATTAAAAAAATTGTTTTAAATTCGACAATAATTATCCAAAATATGTCTAATCGTTGTCTTGTAAAACTTAAAAACAGCTAAAGCATCTCAGACTTCAACAGCACATTAATTTTAAAATTGAACAGTATTTTAAAGTGCTTTTTTATTTATTCTCTATTAAAGGTTTAAAATATTAACAAGCCCGAAGCATTGGGAAATGCAACTAATATTGGAAATAGTGAAAATGAATACGTCGGCCACCAGAATACAAAACTAGCACGCCTGCTGCCAGATCTGCAGATAAGGAATTTTCACTCTAAAAGGTGGAAATCCGGAAGATTGCCCACATTCGCAACTACGTAGTAATTGCAGTGTGACAATAGTCATGGGATGGCAGTTTCACTTTAATGGGTATTAGTAAGACTCATTCGAGTTTTTATTTCTGACCTCGTGACCAGATCAGCTGAACACTAGAAGTTTCGAAAGCCGTGGTTTGATAAGAAGAGTCACGATTTCAGTTGGAAAGAATTTTTGGCAGGGCTCGAGTGTGGCACGGGCCTTACGAATTCGTGCACGCAAATTGGCAACAAAGAACTATGGAAGCTGGGGGAAGGTTCCTTAATGGTGGGCTGTTTTTACAGAGAAGGGAAAGGATTCTCTCTCCAACTGAATCGATCACTGCTCGGAATTATGATCAGCTATTTAGAAACTACCAGCAGCCATTCACTGATTTAAGGCACCGAAACAATAGAATTATTATGGATGTTACGGCCAGTTCGGGAACTGACCAAGAGGTTTGGCCAAAGTTCGAAATACTTGCAATTAATATTGTATTTTCTACTTTGGCTGGCCATTTCGCGAAATGACCGGGAATCCTTGGCCAAAGCCCGATGTGATAATCTATACTTATAAATAAAGCACAATGTACGCAGGTTTGTGCGTACGTCCGCACGCGCGTGTGCGTGTGCGCTGGCGCTCTACAGTCCCAAACCGTTTGACATACATTTTTCAAATTTGGCATATATATACCTTGGTGGTCGAGAATGTGCACCGTGGAGCAATTTTTTTAAATTTTTAATTTCAATTTTAATTAAAAATTAAGCGTAATTTCGTCGTTTTGTCGCTATAACCAGAAATTATTACAGCACAGAATCGATTTTGGCTTCTAATTAAAGTTTTTAAAATTAAGCTTAAAATTTAATCTGCACGAACACGTCAAGTTAAAAAAAATAGCTTTTATCAACGTGTTGTCATCACAATGATAGAAGTTTAAATTTAAGAATAAATTAACTATTATTGCAATTTAAAAAAAAAAAATTGTTTTTTCGGGAAGTTGTTAAAAAATGAAAAAAAAAAAAAAAGGATATAAGATATTTTCTGAAAAGTATAAGGAGGAAACGTTTCTATGAGCTTTGACAATAACTTGTTATTAATTCAATAAAACAATTTAATTTAAGGCAAACATAGTTTAATATACTTAGTATAACCATCAGCTAATTTGGAGCATACATTTGCTAACAAAATGGTCTAAAGGAACTAAATAATTATATTTAATATAACTTTAGTCAATAAATGCTCCGATGACTCAGGAATTTTAAATTTTTACATAGGTCTTTTGCCACTTGAATCATATTTAACAAAATATTCTTGAGACACCAATATTTTTAATAAAAATTGTTGAACTCTAACCAACTAAATCAATCACTAAATATGAAGCTCAAAAATATTTTGCAGAAAAAGCTACTAAGAGAACAAGCTACATTAATGGAAAATTTTAGCGATCATTAATACTGGTGAACCGGCGACTAGAGGTAAATAAATATAATGATATTTATGTATAAAATATAAATAAGGACATGTTGTAGGTGAAATTCGACAGATGGCGCCAACAAAGAAATGTCTTAAAATGGCATTAATAACAAAACTATTTGTTCTTCATATTTGTTTTAATTAGCCCTTATTTTTGCTATTTGCCTTTGCAAAAAATTTCATATTTTTTTGAAGCGATATTTCGGGAGACAATATGATCTGGGATCTTTAACATTAGGTCCATGGAGGACTAAGTCTCATCCTTAAAGGTAATTGAAAACTGAATACTCAATTTGCCTTTGTATTCATACACGATGCGCAACGCCTTTGCTCAAGATATAATTCGTTCATTAAGAAGGATGCAAATCTAATCTTCACGCTATCCCGTTGTTACAGCATATACGTTCACTGAATAATTTGCATCATGGCTTTAATATGAGAACAGAATAACACGAGATCGTATTTACACTCAGAGGTGTCACTTATATTTGAACTCGTTTCTGTAGCAATTGTACTGAGAAAAAAAACAGTACATATAAATACTCATTTTTAAATACTTCCTTTTTAACAGGGTGTAAAAGAATCTGCTCTTGATTCCTTTCTTCCTACTTTGGCCGATCCTCCCAAGCCATTTCGCGAATTGGCCGGCCATCGGACATTGGCCGGTAAATTTACAGCAACGTTGGCCAGATCGCAAATCGGCCGGCGAATTGGCCGATTTCGGGCTTTGGCCGTAACATGGAAAATAATCCGTCATGTCGCTGGCCATAAACTTTCGTGATGGGTTTGAAAAGCCTTCTGGATTATTCCAGCATTGATTTAGCCACCTGTATCGTTCACTATGAATCCCATTCAGCATTTATGGGACATAATCGAGAAATCAGTTTGTGCACAATATCCTACACAACCCCTTCGCAATTATGGACGTCTATGAAATCAGCATTATCTCAATATATATAAAAAGGACTTCCAACGATTTGCCGAGTCCCTGCATTTCGCAGAACAAAAGGATGTTCGACAATCCCTTAGGAAGTATCCCATGACTTTTTGTCAACTCAGTGTATAGTGAAAACAAAGGATATACCCGTACAAAATAACAACAAAAATGCGATGCAAAAATTCCCATTGAATAATGTCTCAATAATCTGAGTGAAAGGGTTGTCTAATCTGGTCAAATCCCTATGTTTGAGAGCTATGATTTACATTTTCATGCATCAAGGCTTTCAATCTGTTTTCACAATCTCTACTCTATTCAAGGAGATTTCGTTTTAGAAATCCACACCAACCATCATTAAAACTTTTTGTGTCTCGTTATTTCGAATCCACGGTAGTGAAACATCACGGAATAAAACAATTTCAGTTTGAATAAGTCAAAGATGCGATTCATTCCATCGTTTAAATGTCGCAATGAATTTCAATTGATTTATTAATCACCTTAATTAAAATTGTCGGCAAACTGGCAGAGACAAATATTCAGATTTTGAACAGTTCTCAATGAGACGAATATTTTAAATAGCATTAATTAAATAGTTTATCTTTAAATTCGTAACCGTATCTTCGTAATTACTTTCAATTTTCAATGACATTTTGCTTCATTAGGATTTCTTATGCAATTGATTTACGCTTGCGGATTCGAATCAGACTAAAAGATGCATAAAAATGGACACATCTTTAATATTCGTAACAGTCATCGTATCTTTACAGAACTAATGTCGTTAGAAAAAAAAATTCGAGAAGTAGGTTCAATTAAAAATTAATTTGTTGTTTATTTTAAAGTGTAAATTCATATTAAATATAATAATTATTTCTCCGAAATCATTCTGGTTACGGCTACTTTTTTAAGGCAGAATCAACACAGTCATAAATTTAGCCTCCTAACAAAATTTCGGAAGTAGCATTTTTGAAAATGGTTCTGCCAAGGTTAAATGGGCTATGAACGTTCAACGATATTTAGTAAATTATTAAACATTTTAAAACAAAATACTTCCACTTGCTGAATCAAAATTATATTTTGCAAGTTCACTTAACAATTCATAAAAATATTAAATTTTCGTTATGAAATTTTAAAGATGATAGAATCCAAACAATTGTGCGCTCATCTCCTACAGTTTCCAAAATATTTAGGAAAATATCAAACTTCTCATTGTAGATGGGCGACAAACACTTTCTTTAGAGACCATTACAATATAAAATATAATATTTCTTATGAAAAATATTTCGCTCGGATTATTAAATATGTAGAAGAAAGGAATTTTATTTTGGAAATGCCTTTTCAAACGAACATATGAAATGGATCAGCTATTTTAATAGAACAATTGCTTTTCATTAGCATTTTAATAGATTTTATTGTTATAAATAGTATTTAAGAAGTTTTAGGAAAATGTTATTACTAATGGTTAAAATTTAAATAAGAAGCAAGAGGGTTTTTTTAGCAAGAATAAGAATTAATTAAAAAGCAAGAGTCTTCTGGTACCCGATATTTTGACAAGTTCGGTTCACATTTTAAAGCGGTAAGTACTGATAATATGCGATAACATATTTATCTGCAATCCTCTTAAAAATAATGACCGTTTTTGTAGAACAATCCGCCTTTTCATTTCTAGAATTATTATCTCATAATCCACACCAATATAATCTTTTAGTTTAGTTTTGCTATCAGAATTTTTTTTAACAATTTTACGAATAACGTTCGATGATTTGAAAGAAATTGTTCGATGGCCTAAGACAGATAAAATTGCCGACATGCAATAATAGCTTTATTTCTAATATTGAGAAAACATTGAATGACTCGACGAATCTCAAATTCGGCCTTCAATGGGATGAATTCGATAAGAGAAGGATTGCAACTATAAAACGTTTCATAATAATTAGGAATTTTAAATATTAATCGCACCTTAAATAAGAAATCTAGTATTTGCAATTTAAAAACCAGCAAATAAATAATTTTTACGTAGTAAGATACAAGGCGAGCTCCTATATTATGTATAGACCAAAATAGTTTAAGAAACTGCAATATTTTAATCATTTATCTTACTTCAGACAGACACGTATCGAAAATTTCACTCAACAACTTTCAGCAACTCGTTGATTAAATCTGAATTTTCCCCATGAACGACTCAATGTGCACATAAAGGTCACATTTTTGTTTAGTGGGAATAAATTACTGTTGCATGATTTAAGTATTTCTTTAATTGATTATTCGGGAAAACCTGCATTATTGGAAATAAGTCTTTAATATGAGAAAATTATTTTTTGAATTGCATTATTTTTGGCGACTGTCCCAGGAAGCTTCCCACTCAATTCCCTCGAAAAAATTTGATTTATTTTCGAAATTTTAATTAATATTTCAAAAAACGTCTCCGAGGTGCACATCTCTATCTTACAAAGTATATATTTGCCAAATTTACTATATCTTAATTAAACATTCTAACCGAAAGCAAACATGCGCATTCATTTTCATTATAAGTAGTGATGTAATATTTTAACAAAATTATGCATAGTTAATTATTAAATAATATTGCATGCAGTTTTTTTGTATAAATTTATATATATTGTGCAATAAATTTTTGACTTGAATTCATTACTTTAAATGAACCTCGTCGATCCAGGTTTCTAAACCCTGAAATCCTCTAATCTGATGTTTGCCGGATTACCAAAACTATACTGTTTTAGTCTTTTGCACTCAGATGTCTCTTCGCTCGCAACAATCAAGATGGTGCATTATTTTGATGTTTTATTTTTTAAATTTCGATTCTTAAAAATACCTAAAAAATTGCAAGATGCGGATAAAATTTTCGGGAAAATGTAACAATTAGGATACCTCAGATAAGTGTTTTGCGCTTTATAGTATGATAAAAGAAGCCTAGTATTCATTTTGGGAGACATTTTTCTGGTCAATTAATGAAAAATTATTTGATAACTTTGCTTTCATAACAATATCACACCCGAAATTTCCTGCAACTCCTCGCACTTTTGGAATTATCTTGTTTATATGCGGTAGAATGCATAAACCTAAGCATGTTCAATCAGTTATTAGATGATTGAAACTTTTTTGCACTTATAAAATTATAATAAATTTATACCAAATTTCGTAGAATTTATTTTTTTCCTTACACTCGAAGAGACAGATTTCGGACAAATTTAGAGAAATTAAGAAAAACAAAACTAAATTTCATTTATCTAGCTTAATGTGAGTTATCGAGTTCACAAACAGGCACAGTTGCAACACTGATACTTCTCATGGCTTGAATGTATAGAAGTTCACCAAAATCTCAAGGTATAATATTTCGCCGATTGTAATACTTTTTCTTTATATACTTTGAGAGAAAGCAATGGTTGAATGCTCTTTCACAACTCCTCACGTTCTCGTCCCCCCCCCCAAATTGTATATCTTAAGGCCTTCGAGTTCTACGAATATTCGGAAATTTCATTTCAAAATCTTGTTCAAAAACTTTTTGTATTAGGTTGTCCCAAACGTTTTTCTGGTCGCGTTATGAATGGCCTTATCTGTCTCTACTTGTGCAAATATGCAGGCTTATCTATTAGCCGTCTATGTCATCGGTGGAAGGACAATAGGTCTCCAACTGTCGCAAAGCCGGAACCACACACCAAAAGGTAGTTTTGTCCATTTAGTTTGATCGGAAAAGCGTTATTCCCTATGAACTCCTTCATCAAGGTGAAACAAACTCTTTGAAATACTGTCATCAACTGGATCAATTAAAAGCTGCCACACCAAAAAAACGCCAGAATCAATGAACCAACGAGGCGCTGTTTTTCATCATGGCAGTGCGATACCACATATTGCATTGCAGTCTGAAGAGAGAAACTGACATATGATTGGGATGTTTAATCGCATCCCGAAAGCTCTCCAGATCTCGCTCCGTCTGATTATTATTGCTTCCTGTCCTTAAATTTTTTATTTTATTTGCGGTAAGCGCCTGAAACCTATCAGCTAAATAAAAGCGCACCTCGAGGATTATTTCTTGTCCAAAAAAAATAGCAATTTTGGAAAGAAGTCAATGAGACTCTGAGAGATGGGAGGTAATAGAGCAAAAGGGTTCATATATAATATAATATAATAAATAATGTCTTAAACAGTAAATATTGTGCATTCATTTCATATTTGAAATAGAAAAGAAACTTATGGGATACCCCAATACTTAAAATTTGAGTCGGAAAAAAGTATAATGACATTTCAAATAATTTTCTTTTATGCTTTGAGAAAATTCTAAATTTTGAACGTTTTCAATTAATCTATTTTTTAAAGCAATTTTTAAAATTGAATTCATGTTTTCGGTATTCTAATTTTATTATCTATTTTTAAAATTATTTGCGGTTATTAATTGATTACTACTTTCTACTTTAAAAACAATGATCATATTGCTTTCATTAAACGATTTGTTTTTTTGATGATTTCAGAATTTTTTTTTTGCTGATCTACTCAATAAAGGAATGAAAATATTTTTGTGGGAAAATTCCTGATTGATCTAGCATGTGGACAAATTTGGGAAGAAAAAGTAAATTCCCATATGAGTTTGTCTGTGGGCTTAAAACCAGGCAGAATTCTTGGATTAACGTTTAAAAATTGCTCTAAAATTTGAAATGCTTTAATTTTTGATATGGCGTAAAATATGAACAACGAAATTTTTAGTGATAGGCAAAAGAGATAACGCAGATTCAATTCAAAATTTAATTTGTCTTAAAAATTATTACGAAATGTATCCCCAGCAATAGGTTTATGCAAAGGAACACGCTTAATTGTAACCAATTTGTAACATAGCCTTATGAAGATAAAAATACAGGTTCATCAAACGACAAATTATATTTTATATAAACAAGAATATCTCATTTCTTCTGACAGTTCATATGCTATTCAAATTCAAGAGAAAGCAGTCATCAGTTCGTTTCGCTAATAAATATGGTAATAAATAAAATACAATGCAAAGAAAAATCTTTGAAAATTATTGGCGCTGAATAAGCTGGATTTAGTCATGGGCAGATATATATAGAGTCTCACCAGTAAAATCTTTTGTCTCGGTGATTGCTGTCGTTCCAAGTAAGGAAATATTCATTTGCTACTGCCAACAAATTTTAAAATTTTTTGAAGCAATTAATCGATTTTTAGGCATCTTAGAAATATATAAAATATGAACAATAAATATGAAAATTCTACCTGTGATTTATTTTCTTGCTACTCGAAAATATTTATTTCAAAAACTGCTAATTTACTTTTCAGTAATTTATAAAAATTAATAAGAATTATTGGAATTTAAAATAAAATTCAGTAACTCGTGCATTTTATCGTTTTTTGATTACTAGCAGAAACAACTTCATGGCGAAATAAGCTAGAATTTCGTAGCGATCCCAGAGGATCCCAACACGATTCTTGGGAATTCGAAGCGAAGTGTCGAAGGCCATGTATGCTCTTTCATAGTTTTTTTTATATAATTTAAAATTCAACTAGCCTCTCTTAAATAATCAGATGTTTATTCAACATTTGTACATTTACAGCTAGTCGTCTTCCGTGACCAACTGGTATAACGAAGGTAGTGTATATTTTTTGTAAAATCCCTTATGTATAAGTTAATGATCATTGTTAATTTGTCTTACACACGATTCGTTTCTTGTGTAGGTTAATAATTCTAATGAGGGTCAGCTCTATGGCATCATGCCGCTTTTAAGCAACAGGTAACTTGTACCTTCAAAAAGTCGACTTTTCAATTTCAGTCTAAGAAAATAATGGTCATTTCACGGATAAAAGAGAAGTATAATTTGTATAAGTGTGAAAAATCAAAGTTATCCATATATTTTATAATGTTCCCATGAAAGAATTTTGCCTGTTCTACGTAACACTGTTTCTTCAAATATCGGTACGTATAAAATACATTCAATACATTACAATGGTTAAAAATTTCGTACAACGAGGTTTACGAATGCTATGCCTCTATTCAATACATTTCCATTTTTTTCTGTATAATAGTATAAATCTTTAGAAATTTATCATGCAAAATACATTTAGATTTTAAAGCTTATACGGCATTCATTATTCTTTTGATTTTTTTTTATTATTGGCTCAATAAATGAAATTAGTTTCATGAAATTATTGAATTGATGTTCATATGTTAATTTTGAAGTGATTTTATTTTATCTGAACATACCGATTTGTAGTTGTAGACTAGTCATTTGATTTGCTATTCGAAATAAAAATTTTATGAAAAGAATCAGCATTTTTGAACTATTTAATTAAAATAAATCAGTATTTTCAGTGGGCTATCAATATTCGCTTTGTAAAAAACTCGCATTATTTACATTGCTGAGAACATCCCATTTTAACGAAATATGTAAATGCACAATTAATCTATCTTTAATTTCACGGCATTGTAAACTGATATTAAGTGTAATTCTTTTTCCTTTACTTCAAATAACCGAAGAAAATCGCTCATTTATATATTTATTAACACAATGAAACTGATTTGAATTTCTGGGAAACTATGTAATCGGATCAAATTCGGTAGCTTCAAGTCAAACTCTTCGATTCGTACAGCGTCAAGACACGCGCACATCCATCTTTAATCCGAGTAGAGATAAACTTCAAATTCATATATCAATTCCCCTGCCACATCTCATTCAATAATTTTTTGCTTGATACGAAGTCATGACTTCTCCTCCTCGAGTTCAATTTTTGGATGAAAATCTCCATAGCATTTCAATATGTATACTTCAATGGGGGGAAAAACATGCGAGAATCAGTCACTTCATTGGTTTCTCTCCGTTCATTTCATATAAAAGTTCATCATCCTTAGATACGTTATCAAAGGTTCTCTGTCCAATCCGTCTTCATTTTTAGTGACAATGTAAAACAAAAGACCGAACCTCCAACTCTACAACTGGGTAAATATCGCGTATTCATTTTGGCGCATAACAAACCATAAACAACTCGGAAAGTTCTATCATTATTACGCTTTTGCAACTTAATACTTTTGTTTTGATAAGATGTGTTTCATCTAAATGGGTTGGCATCATGTTAATAAGCTGATAGGATAGCAAAGTAGCCGAATATTGATTTAGACATTTCAATCCACCGAGAAGAATCACAAAAGGATGCCGTTTATTTTATATTGCACCCGAGCAATAATCCATCTGATTGGTAACCGAAATGACATAGCGATGAAATTTGGCGAGACTGGTCCGAAGATTGAAGTGAAGAGATGCGTTAATATTTTACTTTGTAGCATTTCTCTCCAAATTGGAAGAAGATTATTCTTCCCGTACACAATGGAAATTGAAACAATTTTTAAATTTCTGTCAAAGATGATGGGTCAGAATACGGTTGACATATCTAAAGGCTTATTTTGACATTATGACTCATTTGACATAAGAATTTAAGAAGTATGTCTAATAGTTGAGGTTCAGATGATTGGTTTATAGGTTTTACTTATTTTCAAATATATATCATCGTTTGGAACAACATTTCTGTTTTAATTATATCGCATTTTCTAGAGCATCTTTTTTTTTCAATTTTTTCTATTTGTATCATCTATAAATCGTAAAATCACAACGATCAGAATAAAAGTATTGCAAAAACGTAATTATATCATGATTTTCTGGTTTGGAGTTTTGTGCCATTTACAATGTAACAGGCACGACCATGAGAGTTTTGCAAGTTCCACTATTAAGAGAAGCGTACGTTCATTTTTTTCTCATCATAAATGAAAAATCAAAGGATGAATTCTCAATTTTATTCCCTGCAGTTAAATAAAATAAGATAAAACCTGTTTTTTTAGATAGATAAAAACCACATAGAAGAAATCGAACAGAAAATAATGTCAAAACTTAATAGTTGTAACAAACACTTTTTTATAGCATATTGAAGGAAAAAATTATGCGTTGAAAAGGGACCACATAACGCATAAAAAAGAAGGACCAAACACAAAAAAGAGGTTTAAATATTTATATAATCCTTAATTGCTATAATATTTTGGTATATAATTTCAAACTTCCGAGGCGTTTCAAATTTTTTCATTCTATTAGTAATTTTCAAAATATGCGTTTTTCCCTGCGGTTTTACATAAAGTTCAGATTCTATGCCAGTATATAAATATTTTTGGTAAACATTCAAAAATAAAATGCAATTCAACAATTTTCTTCCAGGTCAGTTCTGTTTCTTCACACTTTTCTGGTATATTTTCAAAACAAGTCTCTGTTAAGCTTTCCATTTAGCATAGAATATTATACTTTTTTTTTTTAATAAAGTTCGTTTACGGAAGGACAGTTTTGATTGTTGTGACTGCACAGGTTGAATGTTACGTATCTACCTTCTGAGTTTCTGTCCATTTGAGTTGAAATACCCAAATACCAACTACAGACACTCACTTTCCGTTAGAGGCGAAATAAAATTTAACACTTACAATTTTTTAAAATCAGATTTACATCTGGATTTTATTTCTCATTTACTTCGATTTCGACGGAAACACGAGCAACCTTGACCAAGTTTCGATCATAATTCGATTCAGAAATTGTTTATCAAGACAACAATTAATTTCATCCCTTTGACATTTTTTTATTGTTTAGCTCGCAGATCGACGGTTACTATTCAAAATGTTTTCCCCCCCTCAGCAGATCTCTAAAGCGTGAACACTCTCTGAAATCTAGGTCAACTTATCTGAAGACAACATTGCTTTGCCTTGTATAATTCATATATAGAAACGTATATATTCCAAAAATAGTTTTAATAAATACACCTTACGCAATTCTTTATACATGCAATTTCAATTTCCTCTCCTTAATTTTTACTTAAGTATTATTAGTTTAACAAAATTCTTTACATTGTTATTATTTATGGTATGGAAATAACTCAAATATTGTTAAATTTATTTAAAATTCAAATATATAATCTCCATATTAAAATACCTAATAAAGATTAATAACTTTCTTATCCAATTAAAAATCGTTTTCCTCTAAAAATAAAAAATACTTTTTAATAAGATCTGATACATTTATTGACTTGATACGTCATTACGGTATATGCGATCCACCAATTAGTGATTTTCTTTTTAAAAAGGGATAAACAGCGCATATTATTCACAATAAAAACCGATTTTTAAGTTCGAGACATTTTAAGAAAGCAGAGCCATAAGTTGATTTAATAAGTTATGGCAATGACTCATTTTTCAAAATAAAAATTTAGGATTCCAAAATCTTGTTAATATGAATACTAAATGTGACCTGGATTCATGTTTCAAAATTTCATTGAATCTAAACTTCTCGGGGGAAAACCTGTTTTAACTATTAACAAGTCGAGTTTTAATATATGATCCCTAGAAGGTTGACACTTTTCAGACGGAATTCTTAATGATCTCGTTTCTTAAGAACCACTTAGAATTAGAGAACGTATATAAAATATAAATAATAAAATATATAAAATAAATAAAAATAGAAATATTTTTTTTTTATAATTTTGAATAGAAATATTTTTATAATAAATTTGATACACATATATAAAAAGGCATGCTGGCTTAAATTACTCAAAAATAGGTTAACATAATGAAGAAATTTCGGGAAAATAGTTCATTAAGTCAGTTGATTTGTTCATTAGTATAAATTAGGGCCCTCACTTGATTTTCATGGATGCCAGTTTTGTCAAGATAAGATACGAGTGGTAAAGTGGCAGAGATATTGCATTTTAAAAGTAGCACACTGTATTGCACTTCATGTAAAATTATATCCGATTCAATGAGCGATATCGATAAAATGGTGCAAATAACTGCAAAATATGTTAACTGCCATTTTCTATGGAAATTATTCTAATCAAAAGCTAACAGTACAAAAATGAAAACTCAATTTAAAAATCGGGAAAGAAACTGACCGTAGTCACCTATGTCATCCAATGATCTTGAGCGCTGAAAAAGAAAAGAATCCTTTAGCATGCTTCATTTTTTCATCATAAATAACAAAGGAAATGTTCCAAATTTAAATAAGAGCAGAATATATTTCAATACATTTGAAGCATTTAATAGTTATATTTAGAAATATTTCTTTATAAAATGTTAACAGATGGCAATACTGTCCATTCTGGATCAATTGAATATTTCTAAGACTGGAAAAGAAATGGCAGCGATAGAAACTTATTTCAATAAAAATTAGAATATAAAACATTTTTCATAATTTAGATAACATTTACACAAATAGCTAGTAAGCGTTAGAAAGAAACTATTACTCATTCAAAGAAATTTTCATTCCAATGATTTTAATGTTAGTTAATGACTGGAAAACTCGACACATTAAAGTCTCGCACGAGAATGAAGATGAAATAATAATCCCTACATTTATCCCATTCTGAAAATGGAACTGATATATCGAGTGAAAGCCTATTTTTAGCAGCATGGTGCCCTCAAAACTTTCTCGCCTACTCTCAACAAATCCCCCCCACCCCTTCCTCCACATAAAATTGTGCACCTCGGGTATTAGCGGGAATGTTTCACAAGTTAGTAGTAAATAATAGCTATAAAAATACTGATCTTTAGCCTATTTAACAGTTTTACTGACTCCATCGCGTCATTCTTCGAGATTTTCTTTGGCGTTCAAGACATGACAGCAATGGGTACAAGAAAACTGAATTTGTGTTCCATACTCGTTTCCAATCAATTAGAGCCAAAATCTTACACAACTGCAATTGTAAACACAAAATCACATGACATATAGTAGCTCATTACATTTCAGTTATCCCGTTTTTCAAGCTTGAAAAAGCACAGAAAAGCACCTTTGATGGATTTGGTTCCAAGTTTCATAGGTATCTATACTTTAAACGTAGAATTTGTATTAAATGTTATTTATCTAGCTCTTTGTTTCCAAATTGAGTTCATTTAGATAGTCGGACAGACAGACTTCCTCCGAATGAATATTGCACAAAATGTGATGCAAATTGGGTCATAAGGCATTTTATCCGCCGAGGTGAAAACCTTTTAGAATTATGTTTTATGTTTCCAGACAGGCAAAGTCAAAAGTGTGTTTTTAAAAAGCTGGGAAATCATCATAATTCGTCAAAATCTCGAATTCAAATTTTAGAACGATGACGATACTTCCTCTATAATTCGCATTCGGAATAAATATTTTAAACTTTTAAACGATGTATTTAGAAAAAAGCGGAACATGACGATTATAAAGCGAGACTCCTTCTCGATTTTAATTTTCCTCGCTATACGAAATTAAAACAGTTAAAATGGAGATGACGCTAATATCGATAGTAAAATATATTTCAATATCTTTCGGATTCTATTCCTCTTTATTTGTTAAAAAAATTTGAAATGATTTTTTTTATAATCATCCTATTACAGTGCATCAAAAATAATTGAAACTGCAAAAAGGTTAGAAATGTAAATGGAATATTCACTCAAAGGAAGCTTCTCTACTGGCAGAAATGAGAATACCGAAAACAATTGTGCTTCATTCGGGTGGATTTCAAGACTTTCCTCAATTCAAAATTAAAGAAATATGAATTAAGTGGATTTATTCTGATTAAAAAAAAACAATTTTGAAAGTTTTTTTGCGCCGTTTCAACTTATTTACTTCAATCTCGTTTCAATTTATTCATAAAATAATTAGTGTTTAATGATTATCTTTTAGAATCTTGACATATAATTTGCTGTTTCGAATACTTTAGCGATTTTGGTGAAAGAAGATGATCCACATTTAAATGTTTACTTCAGTTAGATGGAATATTTAATAACTGGAAACAACCGAAACAGAGAATAAATTAAAATATGGAATTGAGGAATGAGAAACAGTAATTAAATAATTAAATGGGCACTAAAAATGTTCAAAATTTTATTATAAAATTATAACATTATAAATTTTGCTATTCTCCACCTCACTTTCGAAAATATTACCAATCTTAAATTTAAAATGTGCATAAATGTCTACATATTTTCAATGATATTCATTTAGTTTTGCCATTTTTCTGTCATTCTGATGAATTTTCAAATATGACTTGATGTGATGGAGCACTGTTTCTCCTGTTGAGTCACGGCTCGTTGTTATGGATGAAAACTGTACAGGGAGTTCGTACGCTAGTACGCGCTAGATGGCAGTACGCGCAGCAGGTACTTCTGACGTCATTGCGCATCACCGCATTCCCATCGTAATATTATCACGTCACGTGCTTTTCCACAATTAAAAAATAAATTTCTCTAGCTATTATTTTAGTTTCTAATGCTTATTTTAGTGAGATCAATTCTTAATGTAAAGGAAGAAATAACGAATGTTAATTTTTTTTTCACATTATATATTATTTCCAGGAGAATCTTCAGCACAAAGTACATTCTATATCAGGATGATCTTTGTTGTGTAATGTATTTTATGTGTACTTGTATTATTCAGACAGTTATCATGATTTCTAGGGTTATGAGTGCGTTTAGTTGTGCATTGTATTAGAAAATAGTAATGTTCACAAGGAGTAAAAGTATTTGTTGGTATTAAATTCTGCTACTTATTTATGTTTTGTAATTCAATAACATGCATATATTCTGATCAGTTAAATAACTAAAATACCATTTTGAATAATGAGCGGCTTTAGCATCCAATAATAATATATTGCATATATCACTTTTAACAAAGCAAAAATTAATTTTTAAGACTTTAACATTGCTTATTAATTCTAAAAATGAAGATTATTTTTCAAAAAGGCATATACACTGCGTAAAAAGGTAGAAGGACACTAGATTTTTTTAAAAAAATAAGGTTTAAGTTATTTTTACATTAAGTATTTTTATAAGAATTATTTTTTTAGATTATTCACCGAAAAAATATTAGTATCATTACCATGATATTCAAAAATAAAGTATAAATGACAATAAAAATGGTTTCTTTCATTTGAAACCGTGTAAAAAAAGTAAAAGGACAGTAATTAAAATAACAAAATATAAGCGGTTTTAGTAAAGAATACTCGTTCCATTAGCTTTTATGACTTCAAATATTCTGTTACGAAGTAAATCATTCAAAGATTGGATTTCTGTTTGACAAAAGTTATCCCATGAGATATTTAATGTCACTCGAAGCTCAGAGAACTATTCAAACTGCTTCCCACCAGCGGATACTCGACAAACAAGCATTGAACAGATATGTTCTACTCTATTCAGATCGGGGCGTTTAGTTGGCCCTGGTAAAACCTGCACATTATTTGATGCGGAGACATAAGGAAGAAGCTCAGAATTCAGAACATTAATGTAGTCTGTATGATTCTTCCTACCAATGAGAAAGACCAAATTTGTTCTTCCTCCATAATCAACTTCTAACCAGTCCATCCAATTTCCTCTCCCATTTGTCTAGTTGAATAATATTGTTCTGCATTCTCCAGACAATGCCAGTAGTACTGATAACCGTCTGGACCCTCTAAGCTAAACTTTTTCATCTGAAAATATCATAGAAGTCCTTCTTTGGTCCATGAAATGTGTTCCGTAACCCAAGACAAACGATTATTAATACGCGTTTGTTTCTACTTTGGATGAGGCGTCTGCTTTTTGAAAACGAATCCTTTGGATCTATTAGATGTAAGTGTATACTGTTTGCTTGGACACGTGAATAAATCCTGCTTGATTTCGAGCTTTTGCAATGCGTCCAATACTCATTTTAAGCTCACCAGAAAGTTTTCTGTCATCACGAGGCATTCACTTTTTAGGCTTACTTTAAAGTTCTTTCTTATTCCGTTTTTGTTTGGATTTTTAATAAAGTTAGAAACTATATTGGGGCTGACGTGTAGAATATAAGCGATCTCTATAATACTTTTACCTTCAAAATTCAATGCATGTATTCAGTTTCTGTATGCTTCTTCTTCAACCACCTTTAAAATTTATATATGTGGCTTGCAGCACTCATAACTATAATTTCTATATGGGAAAGCATTTATTTAAATTCCTAAAAAATTTCCTGGATAAAATGAAAAATAAGGAAAACTTTATAATTAAGAGCGACAAAGAATCTCTGGAATTTCTAAAGAATAACAATAGCAACAAAATTAATACTTATGATTTTGGAAATTTGTACTCAAATCTTCCAGACGAAAAACTAACCCCTTGCACTCGGAGGGTGTCTCTCCCTCACCATTCAAAACGGGACATCATTTTGGCATTTAATTATTTTTTGATTTTGATTTTTAAAAAATACCTTAAAAAAGGGTAAGAAGATGTAGTTTAATTTTTCGGTAAAATTCAACTGAAAACTATGATATTTTTTTTTCCATAGAAATAAGTAAGTCCCTGTGTTAGCAGAATAAGTTAGCATCGAATTATTTTTTCGACGGCAAAGAGTTAATAGATGTTTCCATTATTATCTATGATAAATATCTGAACACCGATCTTATATAAAGACTAAATGGCTTTAATTCTGTAAACTTAATATTTCTGAAAATTACCTTTTTAACGGGATTAATTTTTATAAGCTTAGGAACAACTTTCGCAAGTACTTTAGCTAATATTTTTCCACATTACTCGAGAAAAATGCACAATTTAATGAATGATTTCAAATATATTGATGATTTACTTCTATTAAGTGTAGATAATGCTAATATTGTTATAAATCGTTATCCAAAAGACTTGAATTGATATAGAATGGAATACAATCGATGAAAAGCTGCTTATCTGGATTTAAAATAGAAATTTCAAATGGAAAAATGCTGGATGTATTTTCGATAAAAAAATATGAGTTTGACTTCGAAGTAATAAAACTTAATAAGTACAACTCTAATTTGAACCCTAAAATTTTCAAAAACTTTTTCTCACAATTAAAAGGAATTAATAAAAATTGTAATAATAGAAGTTCTTACACTGATGAGACAATCGATCTTTTTTTAAAATTATTTAACGATTTTCTTACGAACTACTACAATATAGAATTTTTAATAAGGAAAGGTATGTCTAATATATTCTAACTTTTATACTATTATTATCACACTGTGCTTTTTCTTTGGTTTATATCAAATAAACATATGGCGCTAAGAGCATTCTATTTTTTCAAAAAAATGACAGACTTTCAGCTTTGGGCGGGGAAAACGTTTTAACGTTTATATTTTTATTTGATTTTGTTCTTAATGAGAATTTTTGGTTTTTGGCAATTTTTCTCGTAATTTGATTTGATTTTGCCGCGTTTTTATTTGGTTAGAATTTTGAAATAATTTTGTGTTTGATGTTGTGTATTTTATTTATGGTCAGATTTTAACTTGTTTGTTTTCAGTATATTGATTCTTCAAAACAAAAACAACACTTAATTGCTTGAGATTTTGAGATTACAAGGAGCCAGTACTTGGAAAAAAGTCAGGTGTATTTCCGAAAAAAAAACAACCTGGATTTTGAATCCGTTCTCGATAAAGACTCCAGGCTGGGTTCATTTTTTCCATGTTTTTTTAATTCAAACTTTATATTTCACTAATTTCGTTATAATATTAAAACACTCCACAATTGCGAAGAATGCACGATACGAATTTTAAATTACCAGTTCAGTGTGAAAGATTGACAGACATTTTTAAATAAAAAGTAATTGTAAAAATCGCCTCCATTTGAATTTTTTTAAATAAAATTCCAACGAATATTTAACTTGGAAGCAAATTTGCGTCATTTATAATATAGTTAACACTAGTTCAGGATTTGCAAACTTTTGGCACCAAATGCATAGTTGCAATCTACAAACAATATACTATCATTCACAACTTTTATAATTTTAAAAGGCCCTGAGTTAGCCCAAGGATTATAAATCGAAAAATTTCGGATGAACAGATACTGCATATAATTGAATGATGGAGCTGTTTCTCCCTTAAAAATAGCAATTATGCAGGTATTGGGTCCTCATATCACTATTGTGCATCGATCCCATTAAAGTAAATGAATTCATGTTTAAGCTATTCAATTTCTGCACAACAGTCAACATAGCATTTCGTTTGATAAGCGGAGATGCAGGAGCAAATGCTAAAAT
>JAPMOR010025416.1:653-11599 GCA_026543865.1 Argiope aurantia
TATATATATATATATATATATATATGTATGTATATGAAGAATGAAAATAAATAAATAATTTTATAGAATAATACATATCGAATAGTTTTTTTAGCGCCAAGTGGAGTGAGTAAAATTCCAAAATCCTCCAATAGAGATCATGGCAACTAATGGGCTAAAAATTTAAAATTTAGGATATACTGGCATCTTGCAAAAGTCAGTATTTTCTAATGAATAACTGCATATCCGTGTATGTTCGAAATATTCGCAATTTTTTTTTTTAATTTTGTTTTTCTTACACTGGTAAATGTTTTGTTTTGGCTTATGGCACTTTACAAACCCACTGATAGTTATCTGTTAGCGATTTAAGCCGAATGAGCGTCTCTTGTCTTTTCAGTAGTGCCAACTAGGACCAAGAGTATGGCTTAGCTACTCGCACATTATAACGCTTTTTACGGGGCGGACTTTATTCATGCATCCACATATCGTAATTTAAACATGAATCATAGGACGATCACCTCTGAACCAGTACTCCCAGTGGTATTATTTTCGACATGAATTATTTTGTGGCCACGACAGATTTATACGTGCGCCAGTCACCACAGACATGGAAAGTCTTCGAGCGGTGGGGCTCGACCAATATATGAAGAACCAATATATGAACATTGGATTTGCAACCCAAGGGATGCAAATTCAATGTCCTACAACCAGGTTATCCCGGCCCACACAGGTAAATGACGCCACTCAGTATGAACTAATAGTGAGTATTGAATAAAAAAGTTTTTTGTTACCTAAAGACAAAATTACAACCGTCTAAATCATACCTTATTATTAAAATTTGTCAAGATATACATGAAAATACCACAACCGAAACCACAAAGGGTACTCCGACTCGCCGGAAGGCACACGGAAAAACTTGTATGACCGGACCGCTTCTACAGCAACACCGGCGGGAACTGTGGTTGAGTCCTACAGGTCATGGCTGGCGAAAACGTCCTCAAGGAAGGACTACTTCCCGTCATCGATGGAAGGAGCCAAACCCCCATTATTTGAGTACCTACACGGGTGGCGAGAGTCAGCCACCATGCCAGAAGTTTCTCATCCTCAATTACGAGGTGGCTCCCCCCCCTTTTCCCAAATCGCAGCTGGAGAGTATTATAGTGAATATGCATTTTCAGATGTAATATCTTTTACTGTTTGATTCTAATTAGATTTTAAATAAACATAAAATATCAATTTTTAGAAAGTGCTTATTTTAACTAAAAAAAAGAGAAACAAAATAGGGTTTCATGTGTAATCTCTGTGAAAAATAACTCGACCAGTTCTTTTGTTGACAGAAATAATTGTTTAACTACTGTCTGTCGATCACAAGAATAGCTCCCGCCAAGAAGTCTATCTAGTGGCGGTCGCTGTAGTAACAGGACTAGTTCATTTCTAATGGGGATTAAGCGTGTAGGGAATTGGCGGAATTAAAGGTTACCACGTCATTCTTCTTCTCGGATTTAAAAGAGTTGCACGCGTTATCTTATCCTTGTGTTTATTTTGCTTTTAAAATTATTTGTTCCTTACTGGTTTAATTGATTTTACTAATTTGCTAAACTTGCAAGATGGCCTTTAAGTTAAGGAAGGGTGAAATTTTGAAATCGCAGGCACGTAAAATTGTATATAATGCTGCGGAATTTTGTTCCAATGAAGCTTCATCGAAATCTGCGTTAATTCCACTCCCACAAGCTCTGAAAAGGGCTTCTCAAGCAACTGGAATTTCTGAAGCTACAATAAAAAAAAATAAGAAAGGAAGTTTCATCATCGAGCTCATCGACAGTTTTAAAATCACCCGGTAAACACCGTAAAAGACCTAGTGAGCGAAACTGTGAAATAGACGACTTTGATAAGTGTGTTATACGGCAAACAATTCAAGACTTTTACATAAAAGAAAGGAAAGTATCATCCCTCAGAAAATTACTACCCGTGATGAAAGAAATAATTGGATTTTCGTGGCAAAAAGACACATTGTGCAAAGTCTTACATTCAATGAATTTCCGATGGAAGAAGTGCGTGAATAATAAAAAAGTACTCATGGAAAGACCAGATATTGCTTTTTGGAGACACAGATATTTGAGAGAAATGAGATGTCACAGGAAAGCTGAACGACCGATTGTCTATATTGATGAAACTTAGGTAGACAGCAATTTGACATTTAAGAAATGTTGGCAAGATGACACAGTTTTGGGAGCTACAGCAAATGTTAATTCGAAAAATAGACTTATAGTTGTTCATGCTGGATCATCAACGGGTTTCCTTACGGGTGTTTTACTAGTAGATTTCTTAGAGGGATTTCTTAGAGGATTTCTTAGAGGAATTTCTTAGAGGATTTCTTAGAGGATTTCTAGGGATTTCTTAGAGGATTTTGAAATGCTTGAATGAACATTATTTTCGAAATTTAGACGGTATTTTATTTTATTTTACTTTGAAAACTGTTTTGCCTTAGAAATTGTTGGAAAATACATGCTGAAAGTTTAATAATCAACGAAGTTCTGTCATTGTATTAATAATCTAAAGTCCTTGATAATTATTAATAGTTATGAAAATATTAAACAATTATTAAAAAGTTAAATAATTTCTTTTTTATTGTAATAATTTTTATCTTTATTGCATATTTATTAATATTTCATTTTTATGTCTAAAAGTTTAAATATTATTATATAATTAATATATTAAACAATTCTTTTTCACTCTTTATAAATCAATTTAAAAAAATCGCCAATACGTCATCAAGGCGATCAGTAAGCCAACATGGATGCCTTTCTTTTTAAATCCCCTATTCAAAATAGAGCAGGTCTTGTTTCCACAGCAACAGACTATCGTAGACAAATTGGCGGGAGCTATTCTTGAGGTAGACAAACAGTAGGGTTTTATATTTTTTTGGTTTATATATACTTTTTTCATTTGAAATTTAATTTATTTGGAAATTTTAATTACAATTCAAATACTCAAATTATATTTTATCTGTAAAATTATTCATTAAGATGGTCTTTTAAAATGAATCAAAATAAAATTATATTAATGTCCTTTGAGATTTTAATATTTTAATTAGTTTTGTTACTATTCTTTAGTAAATTTATTTTATTTGGATTTTTTTATAAATATGAATGCCAAAGTATTGAATTAGTACCTAAGCACGAAAGAACGTAATGCATACTTTATGATGTAGTCTAAAAAATGCAATTTCAATTTTCATAGTCCATGTTTTTTATAACTTAGAATTGCTAATTATTAGTTTTCTGACAGCTGTTAAGTTTTGTTATTGTATAATAGCCAACAACTGCATAATTATATAATTTTTTTTTCTCAAAATATGAATAATGAAACGTCAGCATATGTTGCTATAATAGCTGCATGCGTTCTATATTATGGTAAATAATATTTATTTAGGTTTTAGAATAGTGTGCATAATTATGTTTGTGATAAGAATCCTATGTTATTTTGTAGAAATGTTTACAATATTTCATAATAAGATCTTCATATTAATAAGCAAATATAATATAATATAACATAATAAGGAAAAATAGCTTCAATCGATTAATATTTTGTAACTTCAAAATAAATAATTAAACATTAAAAATGATGATTTAATCATTAGAGAATTTAGAAAAATAGATTTGTTTTCCAGCCGAAAGTTATTGATACTATTAAACAAAAATATCGAAATCTAAAAGCTTTTAGCAAGAAATTATAATTTTTTTTTATTTCTGTGCATTAATTATTAATTACAGTCTTCAGAGAATGAAATCAATTCTCTATGTGCGTTATTATTTTACCTTATTATTATTTTTTTTGAGAAACTACATCATATGTTCTTAATTATGTTTGTAAAAGTCAGTAAGCTTTGATGGATATCTGATAAATGAGGAAATTTTAATTAAACTGGAAAATAATTTGAGTTCGTTTTCTAGGAAATTATTTTGGATTCGGATCACAGAAATTTGTTTATTACTAAGAAAAATAATGACAAATATTTTGTCCTTAGTTCTAAATCAAACAAGAATTTTTCCGGTCGACCATATCCATTTAATTAGAAATCATTGAAATATTTATATATTAGACAAAGGTCAAAATATCGCTTAATGCAGTTACGGTTTCTCAAAATTTCCAAATGTGAAACACGTGCTCTGACTTGCCATATACTCTAATATGGTACTATGGTACTATTAATATGGATGTGTGAGCATCTACATTTGTGGGTTGGAGCTCTATAATAGAGTATTTTTGACCTAGAGCTACCAACCTTGGCACATATATATTTTGGAAAGTCGAAATGTGCATCTCGGAGTTTTTATATAGTTTTAAAATTTTAATTATATTTTTAATTAATTAAAGTCAAACTAAATTTTAAACGTTCTTCCTACTGTGACTTTCGAAATATTACACTATATAATTAATTTTACATTATCTTAAGATTAATAAAAAAATATCTTTCGAATGATGCTATATTCTGCTAATTTTTTATATTTTTTATTAATCTAGAAAAGTTTTGAACACATTTAAAAATAATATATTTTCTTCATGAAGTGAAATTCAAATCATTTGCACATGGTGCTAAAAATGTTTCACCCTTGGCTTCTTTTTTCATTATTGATATCAAGATATGAAGATTTGGCTTATTTTTTAATGTTAATTACGTTTTAGTATAAAGAACGTCAGAACAAAGTAATGTTGAGAAGTTTTTAAAATGCGTCTATTTTTAAACATTACTATTTTTTTTATATACAATTGAGTGAATAAAATTATCGATAGAAAATTAGAGAAATATGTAGGAGAATGAATTGAACTTCTAAAATATGACGATTTATACGTCTCTAAAACTTTGGAATTTAAAAAATATTTTGCAAAAATTTTTTTTTGTAATTTATACATAACAATATTTTATAATGCTCTTGCATATTCCTAATAATTGCGTTCAAAAAATTTCATACAATAATTTTATCTTTGAATTAGATATTTTGTTTAGTAATGAATGAAAACTAGATTATTAAGATTCACCAGAATTTTTAAACTATTAATTATTACTACAGATTTATACAATTAACAAATGTTTTTTATATTTTCCCCATGTTAACAAATTATCAAATTAAGCGTTCAACAAATGACAGTATATTGTGATGAATAACAATAAGGTTTCACGTAATATAATTATGGTTGTATATATTTTAATGCCAATGTGTAGATTGGTTTGTTGGCAAAAGTTAACATAGTGCCCTAGATTTCACAAATGCTTTCTTTTTCACTTTGCCGATTTATCATCGGTTGCCAATATGAAAGAAGGACAAATAGAAAATTTCAATTTAACTGAAATTCGAGTCAAAATTTAACTCTCTCCAACTGACACCTGAATTAGCAAAACTACAATTTTCATAACAAAATTATTTACATAAATTCAATTATCTGAATTACTCCCTTTTGAATTATTTTGAAGTAATCAATTTCTTGGATTCTTTAAAGTTTGTCTATGTGTACTAATCTACATTTTAAATGCTAAATCCATGAGCTAATTATTATTTATCTAGTTCTTTGCGTTTTGTAGTTGGACTTTGTAGGTTTTAGGTAAAAATTGAAAGAAACCTTTAAAAAGCAAAAGCCTCAAATATAATCCAACTAACTCAAAGCTCTCTTGAGTTATTAGATAAATATGTATTTGACGGACTCAGAGAGATCTAAAGCATGGAGAACAGCTAAATACCAAGGTCAAACTTTTGAGGATTAACACAATTCCTTTTTAGAAATTTCTTAAATGAGAAAGTAAAATTAGTGTAATTTTAAAGTCATATTTTAAAATTTTAATGTCGGAAAAAAGTTATTCCTATTTAATTGTATTCTTCAAAGGTAATATTCAAATATCTGCAAAAAATACTCAAATATCTGTAAAATGTTAATTGCAAATGATCTTTTGAGGAAACCACATTGCTTCTTATAAGCACCTACTCACTAAAAGCAATTTCCTGCCAACTTTTGTAGCTGTAGGTCCAACTGTCTGCACAATAAAGCGTTTCTTTGTACTCATTTCGCATTTTGTACAATTTTTCCCTTATGTATTGCACATAAATCTCGCATCATGCAAGTATACTTATGAAAGTAATCGTTGCATTAACAACATGTAAGCGATTAATCTAAAAAGAATCACCAGAGATGTCATGTTTATTGCAACAGCGATAATCCATATGTTAGTAATACTTAGATTTGACTATGTTTGCCAATGAGATACCAAAACTTTTACCAATAGCGTGCGGTTAGCCGGAAATTCACAAATATGCGGTTAAGCTAAAAGTTCACTATGATATAAAATTAAACCAAAGACTCGCAAATGCATGTGGTTAATACACAAGCGTTCTTAAGATTATAGTGTTAAGACTATATAAATCTTTTGATAATGAAAGAATACTTTCAAATTTTCAATTATTTTCATGCAATGTTTCCAAATTTGAAGCTCCTTATAACTGAAAAAAAGAAGAAATGGAAAATTATTTTCAAAATAAAATTTTAGTGTTAAATAAATATATAAATAAAAATGAAATTTGATTATTTAAATTAAGTTCTGTTAGTTATTATCAACTATTAAATTTTCTTCCCTAGCATTTCATTCATCACATAATGAGATTTTCTTTCACTCTCAATCACTCACGTTGAACTAATCGCGTTTCTCCTTCAAAACCATTTATAATTACAAATCTTTAAAAAACGCCTTTACTCCTTTGAATAACAATATAATTACCACATAGATCAAAATAAAGATATCCATTATTAAAAACTTAAATAATTTAAATGGGCTATGTTAATCATTTAATACCATTTCACTCATAAACAATATTTTTAAAGAGACCGGAATGAAAAGGGTTTGAACATAAAAATGAGAAACAATTAATCTAATAAAATGAAGGTTACGAAAAGAAAATTAAAGAAATGATTACAAATCTTGAAAAAATAAATCATTATATCCTATAAAAAATTTCATTCAAGAAATAATATGTAATTATCTGCAAAAGTAATATTTTCCTGGAAGAAAACGATATATAATGCAACTTATATGATTCAATTTTTATTAAGTCTTTTTATTTCATTAAAAAGAATTTTTTATATAGTGATAAAACAGCAAACAGAAAATCATATTGATTTTTAAATTAATTTCAATGGCCTTTTATCAGCAAGTTCTTCTAAATATATTGACCGTATAGAATTTAACCGGAGTCTATTCACCTTTAGATTCTAAAAAAGAATTATAAATAGACTATAAAGTTGTTACTAAAACTCTCGTTTCAACAAGATAGCCATCAATTCCTTAAACTTTCAAGAAACTATCTTTAGAAAATATTTTAAAGCAGTTTAAAAACTTTTTGAGTACATATTGAACTAATAGATAGAAATTTATTTTAAAGTATTTATTAATCTATTTTTAACATGTAATTTTATTCGAAATTGATAGCTTTAGAATATCAATTTTTTTTGAAGCAATGCCGAAGGTTAGACAATTATGCAAGTTAATGTATTTTAATAAGAAAAAAAATTGATGATTTGCTAATTGAAACTATCTGTTAAATTGCGTTCGAGCTACTTTTTATATTTTAGCTCAGGAATTTTATAAGAAGAACTAAGAAGAGGATATTTGATGGAAAAAAAATCAATGTGTCCTTTACAACCTGGAATAGTTTTTTTAAGTTGAAATCAATTCAAAAGAACCGAATAAAATTTCTTTCATATAGAGCTTATCAAGTTATCAGATAAATCTATATTAGTTGTTTATTTTTAATTTTAAATACATCAAACATTAAGAAAATAAACACAATCGTTTGAAATAATCAGCCGAAAAATGCTAAGCCTAGCCACATTAGTGTTGGGAGAAAATAAACTGAAGATTTACTCATTTGGTGGTGGGGAAAATGAAAAGATTTTTTTAGTGGAAAAGTTAGTTTTTAATTAATAATTAAAATTCTTATTAAAAATTAAAAAAAAGGGACCTCAGGTGCACATTCCCGACCTCCAAGGTATACATGTACCAAATTTGGTAGATGTAGGGTCAAATGGTCTGACTTGTAGAGCGCCAACACACACATACACACATACACACATGCACATTGAGCTTTATATAAGTTTAGATTAGTAGGATTCTTTTCTTTTGTTTAAATTTAATATTTGCTTGGTTACTCACATATTTTTTGTTTATTAAAGGATTTGCCGTTTATCGACACCTGTGTTTATATCAAAATTAAAAAAAGTTTATAAAATTAAAACTTTATATCTGTATTTTATGGTAAATATCAACTAGGCTGCCAGTCTCATCTTTCTGTATCAGTATATCAACGTTGTTTTTAATATTTAATACAAACTCAGTTTATTTCAGTTATTAAAATCATATATTTAAATAAAATCATAACTGTTATGTCTCTTTCGCTATTTCTAAACTGTAACAAATAACAAAGCAAATTATTATTATTTTTTTTGATATTTTACAATGTTGAACGAAGAAAGCAGTTTCTATTCATATGTATCATCGTTTATCTCGTAGCAGAAAAATCACAGAACTTTTCCCCAAAAGATTTTTCAATTCACGTGTTCGGTATTTTCCTTGGAAAAAATTACAAAACTTCTCTGGAAACGAAGCTAATCTGTCTCTTTGTTGTCATTTTGGAAAATGATGGATTGGACCATTCTTGACCGGATGCCATATTTGTGGATCAATGAATACCTACTCTCGTATGTTTATTTTGTGTGCAATCTTTTGAGTTATGGATCAGTTATTCATTGTTTACATTCGTATTTTATTTCAAATAATAAATCTAACACGAATATTGTACGGACATGGATAAAGCATGGATATTTCACACTTATCATAGCGCATACTTAGACTGCAGAAACGCAGGCATAAACGCAACAAAATTTTAGATGATATGTGCATGTTATTAATATAAATTTCCTAAAGAGAAAGACATTATTGTAGAAACGTGTTAGTAGATTTTTTTAATTACGAGGAAAATAACTTTTATACGTTTTAAGAAATAGCGAATTCACAAACTATGATGAGAAAAGCGAGAAAGTTGTATAAATGAGAAATTGGTGTAAAGGGCTTCAGGTATAACGTAAACTTAAAAATATAACTGAAGGTAAAAAAATGCATTACATCTAAATCTGAAGATTGTATTGCCAAGACAGGTGTCAGCCTCTTTGTCTGTACAGGCAACTAGCTAATGGTCCTTGCAAAGAGCATTATCCTTAGGATATTAATCTTATAGGTTTTTCATATTTTTAAATTTTGCATTGAATTGCGAATAAGAGGGATTTAATTATTTTACCCCTGGATATCTGCTCAATGTCAGTATTCCTTAGAAACTTTGTATTAGAAAATTTCGATTGTGAAAAAACTTCTAAATTTCTTTTTAACCATTTCGTTTAAAATTACTTTTATACTGAATTTTTTCTTGGTGAAATGAACTCTTCTGATAGTGTCTCGCAACTCTGAAGGGCCTCGATACCTCGGAATATTATTTGATTTAGTTAAAAAGAAATTTACTTATATGTTTATTTGATTTACAAAGAAAGTGATGCTTTTTAAAAATTAAAATCAAGTATCGTTTAAATTTCAGATCATTATTATTAAGAGCAATCCATTTTGATAAATCAGCATCCAGATAAAGTGTCCTAATCTCTTTTACAATTAAATGATTGACTCTCATTCCTGACAAACTTAGCATTAGAATATAATTTAGTCAATTTTTTACCACTCAGCTTAAAATTACTTTTTATTTAATTTTTTATGGATGATGCCAACTCTTTTGAAAGTGACTCCTTACTAAATATTTTTCCTTTCTTTTTTATTTTATCTAACAGTATTAAAAACTTTTTATATAGAGATTAAATCAAGAATTAATTAAAAATAATAAGAAGGGAAAGAGAAATTAACATGGAGAAATGTCTCTTAGGACTTAATAGGATTCATCTAGTCTTACAGTGTAAAGCCCCTAAATTCTTAACAGAAGAGCATTTTTGCTGCTTCAAATGAAATTAAAATGAAGCTTAACGAATTTCTTAATTTCGTCGGATAGCAAGAAAGAATAATTAAAAAGTCTCCTATTAGGTATTTCCTCATAATTATTTAAATATCCTACTATCTTTATAGTTAGATTTATTGCGATAACGATATTAATGCTTTGTTTGAAATCATGAAAGCATTGACGAAGAAATTCTGGACAATGCTGTTTTTATTATCGATTCTTGTAATGAAATTGGAATTTCAGTTTATTAAGAAGAGATTCAATCGATTCATTTTTGCTGCGTTCTTTTTATAGGGACTGATTTTAGAAAAGTAGATCATGGCATTAATTTTATTTCTGATAAACAAAGAAAAACTTTTTAGTCGTAAATAGCAGTAATTCTATTTGGCGATGAGTCATCTTTAGCGAAAGGAAAAATAAAAATGCTTTTCTTAATAAGAATTATTTTATATTCAGGTTTTATAATTGAATAAAGAATAAAAATATGATTTTCTTATTTTGTGAGATAATTTTCTTGTTCTTTTAATTGAATTTTTGCTAACAAATAGGAATTTGATACAATGTTTATAAATTATGAATCATTTCTGAATAAATTTCCACTGAAACATATCATGATTAAGGCAGCAAGCTGAATCTAAAAATAATTGTTTTAAGAATGTTTACGTATTAAATGCGCATGCGTATTAAGGACAGTATACCTGTGTTGAAAAAAAGAAAACTGTATTAAATACTATAGACAATTCAACCAAAATTGTGACGCCTACGTTGAAAAAATGGAAACTGTATTAAATACTGTAGACAATTCAACCAAAATTGTGACGCACAGTGAATATATTTTCATTATCATTGATTAATCAAGCTTTTGTTTAAAATTAAAAATAAGCATAAATGTCAAGTTTATATATATATATATATATATATATATATATA
>JAPMOR010025416.1:14155-41037 GCA_026543865.1 Argiope aurantia
TTCAATGACTTCCGATCAATGAAAATTATCTATGAATTCAATGACTTTCAATGATTTAATTTCAATGACTTCTGATACATTTGACTTCCTTTTGGAAGAAAACTTCCATATTCTAATCTTAGCCACCCTTTAATTAGTAACAAAATTGATAATTTTTGTCTTCCGGTGGATTTAAGAGACACGGAATTAAAAGATTGTGTATAAAACAATAGGAAAAAAAGAAAAAAGGCAAGAGGAAAGCTGGTGAGACCAAATTCAATATCTTTTCTGAGCATGGGCGAAACATAGGTTGCCTTGCATTTTCTGTTGAAGCCATTCATCATGAAAATGGAATCATGTTGTTGTTGTTACTGATCGCTAGTTGGTATGACAATGTCAAACCAACTCCATAAGCCCAAAAACTTCCAGAAAATCTAAAAACAATAGAGGTTTGGAAAACACCTCGTCCAATTTAAAATCGATGCAAATTAAAAAAATGCTCAGGCGAAGCCTGGGAAGACTTACACTTGGTGCAAGTCTTAAAAACTTTCTCTCCCCATTCAAAGGAGAGAGACCTCAAGTGCCCACTGGCAATGGAATCACAATCAAAGAATGAAAAAAGCCCTTGATAATTGCGAAATATTTGAGCAAAGATAAAATTTTCAAATTCGGCGATTTCTCAGATTATTTCAGTAAAGCTGAATTTAGTGAGAATTGTTTCATAAAAGGATAAATTTTAGTAGTTATTTTATTTTTCGTTATAAAAGCGGGGATATCTACAATGGGAGCAAGATATTTTGAAATTAAAAGGATGAAATCTCCTTAAGGTTTGAATGTGATTTAAGGCAATAAAAGAGAATATTTCTTTCGTTTTTATAAACATATTTCTTTGAAGATTATAACAGTTATTTTCTTTTTAAATACTCTTTTAAATATTAGTAATATAGTAGACATCAGAACAGATGATCATAAGATGAACAAAAGATCCAGATAAACAAAGCTCATTTTAAAACAGGAATTTAAATAACAAAATTTATATTTATAGCGCAAAATATTCTAAATTATAAAGTAAATTATTCTGCATGTAATACATATAACAAACTATAATAATTCCGTAAAGTAAACTATTTCAGATCTTCGCAAGGTAAATGTTATCCATTTAGTAAATTGGTTGAATATTATAAAAAAACCGATTTAATAATAACCCGAATCAAAATTAGAAATCGTTTGCCAATATTGATTATTTTTGTGGTCGAGTTTTCACAAAATAAATTCCTCAAATGTTTTCTACAACGTTAAGAGCTTTTTATTACTATTTCTTATAGCCATTCAGGATCACAGATATTATTGGTGAATTTTTGAAAGGTAGAGATGATTTTCTAGTGCTTGATGAGAAATCGGATAGTAATCTTAAGTCTTACTGCATTTTCTTTGGACGGCAAAATATTAAATTTTTGCTAAGTATTTATTCATATTTAAAGAAAAAGCAAACGCAGACAAATTTAAGATATCTGATCCAATTGCCAATTAAATATTTTTGCTCCTTTATTTTTTATAGTTCAGTTATTTTTATAGATATAGTTATTTTTCCAGGCCATTAAATTTTATACCACGGATATATAATTTGTTTTAAAGTAATTGACCAAAGTGCGCATAAAAGTTGCTTTCGTTATTGGCATTATAGATTATGCTAAAAATAGCCAAAATTAGGCATTGGAAATAATTTTACGGATTCCAACGTCTAAACAACTGCAACTACCGAAAAACTTGAGTCCAATTCGCCTCATTTTCTTTTCTTTTCTATTTTTAATTGTAAAAGACTTATTTGGAAATGAAGATTTTAAAAGTCTAACTTTTCCAATTACTTTGAACTATATGGCTCTGCCATCAACTCTTTCAAGATTCTTTGCAACTTATACTAGGCTGATCAAATTCCAGTCAAAGTTACTCTTTCATATTAGGAGGTAACTTATTCGTAAAGATTTCACCATTATGATTTCAACAGTTTAAGCCTAAACAGGGTTAACCTGGAAACTGTATCAAGCGAATTTTTACTAAAATATTATATTATCAAGTAATCAGAAAGACATAAAATGTTTCAGTTCAAGCCTTACTTTTATCTCAACTACTAGTGTAATGTGCATCTCGAGTTCTACAGGACATGCTGTTTTAAACAGAATTACCAAACATGGCACACAGAAAGATGATTTTTAAAACAGAAAAGGAAATCTACTAATCAAAGTATAATCAGATCTACCAAGAACTAACTGTAGACCAAGCATTTTTTTTAACAAGAAAAAGAATTAAAGCACTGGTTATAGTTATTTGAAACTTGAACTATAATTTTAAATACATTACATTTTAGACATGGAATGTGTTCCTAGTAATGACTGCACTAAAAGTTTCATTAAAAATGTTAGTAACTTAAAAATTAAGGGAGATTTTGGGGATTTTCCGTGTATTGCAAAAATAATTCGAAATTATTGCAAAAAAAAGAAAAAAGATTTTACACTATATTAAAATTTAAGCCCAACATAAACTAATTCGAGACAAAAATTATAAATTTCATGTTGTGCATATAATTCTTATACTGGTGTCTGATTAAGGATGTTAATTCGGTTAATTCGGTTATATTCGAACCTCATATCAAAAGCGTTAAAAGGTTTCTAGATTAAAATTTTATTCTTTCTTCTTGATTTAGTCTTTTCAAATTATCACAATTTATTATTTCAGTTTATTACAATTCTCAATCCATATAGCAAAGAAATTTCGCTAGTAAATTCAAAATTATACTAATTAAATAATTTTATTTACTTATCCTATCAGGAAATGAAGGTAATATCAACGACGAATAAAGATAATATTTGTTTTTTCATCTCTGAATCAAATAAATTCAACCTTCTAATTTATACAATTTAAACCAGCCGTTTATGACAATTTATTCACATCTCATTAAATAAAGCCCACATAATTAATCTTTATTTGGATCTCTTACGAAAAATACGGAAATATCATTTCAACAGCAAATCATCAAGAGATAAAATTGTTTTTGAAACTATCTGAAACTACCACTCTTTTATTCCAATTAAATAATAAAATAAATAAAATAATACAATATATATTTAATTTCAATTAATAATAAATAATAATATAATAATGCAATTAAATTTTTAAAAAAATTTCCTCAGAAAAGAGTTAAACTTTTTTTGTTTTTGTTTAAACTGTCTCTTAACTAATAAACTGTCTGTCAGCAATCCCCATCTTCCGAAATACAGAATTAAAAGATCAAGAACGAAACATTGTGGCAAGAAAAAGTCTTTAATGGAAATTCAGCTCATTATCTATATCTTTTCTGTCACCGGTTGCATTACAGATTGGTTTCCATTTTTTCTTTCAGCTATCAGTTGTATCAGTTTAAATGCGCTAATGTTTTCCTTATATAGCCCTTTTTCTCCGGCTGTATTCCCGAGAATTAGAAAAGTATATATGACGGCAAATTATAAAAGCTAAGTAAAGGTAGAAATTAATATTTTAAAGTTATCAATTAAATTGTTTAATTAACAAGAAATTCTTACAGACACTTATTAAATGGTGGAAAAATAAAATAAAAATTTTATGATAAATTAACCAGACACGTAAAGAATTAACGAATAGATTAGGTTTATTCTTCATTTAAATTGAGTTGAGTTTCAACTATCAAATAATATCGTAGAAAGGATACACAGCTTGAAATATAATTGATCAAGATTGAAGTCAAAGAATAATATTTTTACTACGACCAAAGTTTGTTTTGGGAAATAGTGCTAAAATATAGCCATTATTCTTATAAATTTAATACGTAAATTTTATTTTCAAAAATAACAGTGAATTTACCTATTAAAATGATTCTCATATTGTAATGATTTGTAAAAATACTACTTTGAAATAAGAAACGTTCATAGACATTTTTAGTCTTCAGAAATCAGACATATTCATCATATTATATTTTATAAATTCATAAGAAATCTTCACAACTAAATCTTACGTTATTAAACAGTTTATTTCTATAGAGTAAGTAGAAAGTATCCATTAACAATTCAAGACAGAAATTTAATACTTTTTCTAAATCATATGAACATCAATTTAGTCTTTATACAAAGTCATGTTATCACATTTTTAGAACCACAAACCTTTCTTATTAAATAAAGTTTACAAAATCAATTTTAATCTCGATCCTTCTACAATAAACTCGTGTACAGAGAGACAAATGAAACAATAGCTATTGTCAGATAGATATAGGATCTCTTGGAATCAATAAAAAACCTCCCTCAGCTAACGCAATTTAATTTCAAAGACTTCCTAATTCGTCTACTTCTTGAATGAGAGGTTTCCTGTTTTTGCCAAAACAGTGTTTTAATTTTCTGTCCAGGAGATTTCCCAGACAAAGTCAACAATTAAAAGACCGAGAAGAAAATGCAACGAATAAAAAAGAAGGCAGAAAGAAAGGACAGACGACTGAATCCATGGTCTCTTTTGTCTCTTGGATGAGTTCCAAGTCTGGTTACATTTTGTATTGGAACTATGAGCCGTCCATAATAAACACATAAGTTTTTCGATAAAATGGCATCAAAACGTTGGACAATGATCCTAAAAACAATGCTATTTCAAAGTCATTTTGGTTTATTTTAAGACCAAAACTATGATATTGAGGTCGAATGTTTTGAAGATTGTTTCTCACGAAAAATAAAAAAATGGTTAAGAATTTATTTAAATTTGTACTTATACCGAGCTTAATTTTTTGACATTAGTTTGTTGCATGTGCCTTTCACAGTAAATTGGAACAAAACAATAAATTTACACCAAATTAGAAATAAATTTTAAGTTTGAATGCAATAATAAATTAAATGGAATAAAAAAGAAAAAAAAATGACGAATCCCACCTGAAGACTTTCTCAAGAGTCGCCTTTGGCAGGGATTCAAATCAGGGATTTTTCTGTGAAAAGTCTGACTTTTATCCAAGTATTAACCCTCGTAACCCAAAACATCCCAATGAATTGAGGTTTTTAAAGTCAAGAATTGATATCAATAAATCAAAGACATTAAATTACGTAATAATAATAAGCCAAATATTATTTCAAATTTCAAATCTAAGCAAGACCACAGCAAAATTGAATTGAATCAATAAATTTACACTTAATTTTTCTAATTTATTGCATCATGAAAGGGATTGGAATGGATATTCCTAAGAAACCTTTCAAAACTCATGCAGACCATATTTAAATGGAAAAAAATATTGCCTTACTGATCACTGGAAATGAAAAGATATACAACATGTTTTCAGTGATAGGTAAAGAAAGTTTATATTTATTTTTTAAAAATATTCACATTATTATGCATTATCCTAAAGTATGCATGCGTTTATATAAATCTGATGTCTCATGGGTCGCAGTTAATAAATTGCCTTAATCATAGGAAATTTCCAATAAATTTCTTTTAATTTCTACAAATACTTCCAATGACGACGATACTTCATCCTAAGATGTAAAATATTCTTCTTTAATTATGTTTTTATAGTGATGAATTTATTTCCTCTAATATCTCATTACATAGAGTGATTATTAATTTCATACTTTCTTCTTCACCATAAATGGAGCAGAGCAATAAATTTACGCCACGATTTTCCAATTTATCTGGCCATAAAAGGAACGATAATTCCCAAGAATGTTCAAAACTAATAAAGATCCTATTTAAAAGAAAAAATCCCGTCTTTCTGTTCAGTGGAAATAAAAAGAAATATGAGATGTTTTCTGTGATAAGCAAAGAAAATTTTACATTTATTTGTTGAAATATTCTCATTATTGTGCATTATTCTACAGGATTACTGCACTGATGTAAATTTGATGCCTTAGGCCCGGAAACAAAAGAGTTAAAAATGTGTTAATTAAAATAAATTTCTTTTAACTTCTGCAAATACTTTCAATGACTTCGATACTTTGTTTTAAGATGTAAAATACCCCCATTTTATATTTCTTTTACAAAGACGTATTTACTTTCACTAATTTCCCATTACGCAAAGTAAGTGTTAATTTCATATCCTTGATCATTTCCAGAATGTTAACTAAGTGCAATAACAGAGATACTCAGAATTATTGCCTATTCATCTAAATTAATGAACTACCACCTTCATAGAAATTCATCCCCTCCTTGAGTAGTAACCTCACTGAGTAGAATTCAAATAATAAATCTTTATGCATAAAACTCCGAAAAAAGAAATGTTTCCATTAATTATTTCCATTCAAAGAATTCTTCATTCATTTCACCTATGGAAAGACTGTTTTTTTATTATACATAAATCGTATCTTAATTCTCAGCCTTGTCAATAACTTTCGTCCACTGATTTTGAGACTTAAAGAACCGAGAATGAACACTGGAGTTAAAAATAAAGGTCATTGAGCAGATTGTCTATATCTCTTCTATTCTTGGATGTATTCCAGCTTAGCTTGCAGTTTCCCTGAAAGTCATTAATCATAGGCATGTTAGAGCTCTCGCGGAATAACATCAGAATGCTGGACGATATAACCTGATAACGGTAGAATATCCCTGAAACAAAACATACAGCGATTTCGTTGGCGTCCCTGTTCATTTTATGGGCAATTTAAGTGAGGTTTAATATTTAGGAGCCATGCTGCTGGAATTGAATGATATTTATATAGAGAGAGCTTGCTTACTAAAAACAAATTACTCTTAGTGTTTATTTCGACTTTCGGAACAAAAGTAGAGAGATGTAACACTCGGAAAATAGTTGAATAAATTTCAATTAGATACCATTTTTATTTTATTTCATTTATTTTAGAACCAATGTTATAGTGTGCATGCAAGAAGCAAAATAGCGCTGCCATGGATAGTATTAAATATGGCAAACGATTGCTTTGGATTTGTTTTTAAACGCTTTTATTTAATGTGACTTGCTTCATATCTGGGAAGCTATAATTTTTTGGTCAAATTTTCACTCACTTATAAAATTTATTGTAGTAGTCTTTCTTTCCAGTAATCGATTTTTTTTTCGATTTCCAGAAATCGATTTTTTTGTAATTGATTTTTTTCCTCAAATTATTATATGTATACATGCTTTTGAAATTTCATACACTCACTTATCTTTGATAACAATGCCAGCTCAATGTTTAACTGTCAATTATTAACTGTCAATTATTATCAACTGTGGTTTAACTGTCAATTATTCGATTTTTTAAAACTAAATTTTGTTGTTAAATTTTAAAACTAAAGTTAGATGAAAAGAAATTCAATGAAAGTTATTGTGATAGGAAACCTGTGAAAGATTATTTCAAGATTAAATATTATTTATAGTTCGTATTTATAAGCAATGATTAAAAATTAGAATATATTTAAAAAATATATTATTTTTTTTCTTTTTAGAAAGTTAATAAAATTAATTTAAAAATTATTTTTTTATAAAATGTATTAGTGCTAAATTTATTGAATGTAATTATTTTATTTCAAACCATTTGACATGCTCGACATTATTCCAAATTTAAAAAAAAATAATTTATAATAATTTTATGTAAAAATGTTTATTGTCTTAAATGCTTTTTAATTAAAATGAGAATATCGATTGACCCAAAATATTTCAAATTGCCCACAGTTAATGTTTTTCATATCAATAAAAAATTTAACATTTTTTCTTGATTAAAATTGTTTTTTAAAAGTTTTTCTTTAAATCAATCTTTAAGAATTCTGCTAATGTATTTTGCAACAGTTCTTTGCTTGTATTCATGTTCTGCAATAACGAGGAATATTATTATAAATTACTTTTTAAAATTTACAAAAAAATATTAGCTAAATATTAAATAAAATAAAACAAAAATATCAAAAAATAAATAAATAAAGGTTGACTAATTCAAAGTCTCATCCTTGCCTACCAGCGAAGTATCAAAAAATTTCCTTTTTTTTTAATCATCTGCTTCTATTCAATTATTTATAATAATAATTAAGTAGAAAGTAATAAAAAAAGAAAAGTAATAAAAATTAAAGCACTAATTGAAAAAAAAATAGTATAAAAATAGTTTCATTAAAAATGCAAAATTTTGAATTTTAAGACGGTATATGGTTATTATTTGTGGAATAAATTGTTTTGAAGGATTTTACCTAATAATTGCAAAATTTCATTTAATTTTAATTAAATGAATTTTCAATTTATTTTTGTACTTTGAAAAATATTTTTTGTTTGATATTCTTTATTTTTTCCTAAAAAATAGGTGTACAAATGTTGGTTGAAATTGGACTCAGCGTTCAGGAAAAGATGTTGAACACTCATACATAATCACGATGTTTTTTATTTTTATTACGATATCTCAGAATGAAAAGAGTAATATTAAATATATGTCTGGACTCAGTAAATAAGTCAATTCTTCCGTTGGAATTTATGTCCATAAAAATTACTGATATGTATCTGTAAAGAGAAAATTTTTCTTAATAATATCTCATAAATATATTTTAGATGTAAAAAATTCGTATACATCTGAGTTCTGTACACTTTTATGTACTCTTGTACAGCTGTAACATTCATTTACTGAAGTGTAAGGGTGTGGTGAAATTCTGTATATCTTATCCATCTTTAGATTTGGTGACATTTAATGACCTCCTAAAAGAAAAGTATTTAAAATGTACCAATTTGAATGCGCTAATATCTTTGTAACATGCTGCGTTTTATCTGGCGATATTTTCAAGAATTTGAAAAATATGTATGGCATCAAGTGACAAATGCCAGATGAAATCAGATACTTATATTTTTAAGCTATTGGTTTAATTAAGTTATTTTAACTAACAAACAAAATTTTCTTCTTTTGCTGTGACAATTCTCTGTAAAATATTATGAAATAATGTAAAAATCAAGTAAAAAGTTGTGATGAATTAATCAAAGATGCAAAATATTAACATAGCATAACGCCATCCTGTGCCCCCGGTGCCTATAACACTAAGTTATCTAACCAGTTGGATGAGCACAAGATGGAAGGAAGAAAAAAAAAAAAAGAAATTGTTGGTAGAAAGAAAGAGACGACAGACCATCCGGGGTTGTCCAGAGAGAATCCCATCGGTGTCAAATACTACGCGACTGTAATTTCTTTGTTAAGTAATAACTGGATGGAGGAGACAAGAATACTTAAACAAATGGTCACTATGGGTTGAACTTACAGGTAAACGAGATTACCAACTGAAAAAATTGATAAGTTACATTGAGAACATCTGTATGACATATATAAGCATATAAATAATCACTGAAGAGTCAGACATTTGTAACGTCCGTCTGAGTCTTGTGGTTTTGGTTTCCTTCTTGAGAACTGCACTTTTGAGGGACTTTTGAAGTTATAATTTCGGCTGATTTTGACAAGAGGCATTCTGGTCTCAGCTATTGTGTAGTCTTGAAAAGTTCTTGGTATTTATGAATATGGTTTACTATGGAGTGGATCTTTCCGCGTGAAAGGGTATTCGATGCAACTCTCCTGCACCATTCTTCCTCGAGACTTGTTTCTGGCTTTCTCATGTGCCATGAGACAGTCAGTAGGCATTCGGTGGCATAGTGAATTGAGGATCCTATCTCCCCACAGCTACAGTAAGGAGAGTTGGCCCGATGGAATCTGTGTAGGTATGTCGGGAATGGGTCGTGTCCAGTGAAGAAAAGGACATCCACCCTGTTCCAGTTGGCCGCGTAGAGAGAAACTTTCGATATTATGTTGAATGTGGAGCGGCCTGTTTCGCCTTCTTCCCATTCCTTTTGCCATCTTGTCATCATATCGGTTTGGGAGGATTTTCTTCAGATGACATCTTGGATGCTTCATTACATTCCGATCTTAATTAGCATTAACCGCTGTTTTGGCTAGTTTGTCCGCCTCTTCATTCCCTTCATAGCCTACATGTGCCTTGATCCATGCTTTTTTAATGTGAGGATTTGCAAATAATCTTCATGGAAAAAGCGCTGACTTGAGTTTAATTTATTAATTAATATTATGGCAATGATTTAACGTTTGAAATGTAATTGACCAAGATTGAAATCAAAGCATAATCTTTTCAGTTTGACCAAAATTCTTTTTGGGAATATCACTAAAAATATAATTATTATTCATATACATTTAATACGAAAATTTCATTTTCAGTTATAACAGTGAATTACCTGTTAAAATGACTTCTCATTCTAAATTAATTTGTAAAAATATCACCTTTTAAATATGAAACGCTCATAGCCACTTTTACAGCCTTTAAAGGAGAAAAAAAACATTTACATCAACAAAGTTTAAATAATATCTATTTTAACATTTAAAAATCTGAACTATTCATTTTGTTATATTCCATAAATTCATAAAAATCTTAAAATGTCCTCCTAAATCTTGCATTTTTCAACCATTTATTTCTTTAGAATAAGTTGAAGGTGCTCATAAACAATTCAAGAAGCTATCTTTATTCCTTTCCAATAATCAAATGAGCTTTAATTTACTCTTTGTACAAAGCCATGTGTCCACTTTCTGAACCAAAACCCTTCTCATTAAATAAAGTTTACAAAATCAATTTTAATTACTATCTTTTTACAATAAACTAGTGTACAGAAAGACGAATGAAACAATAGCTATTGTCAGATAGATATAGGATCTCTTGGAATCAATAAAAGACCTTCCTCAGCTAACGCAATTTAATTTCAAAGACTTCCTAATTCGTCTACTTCTTGAATGAGAGGTTTCATGTTTTTGCCAAAACCGTGTTTTAATTCGCCGTCCAGGAGACTTCAGAGACAAAGTCAACAATTAAAAGACCGAGAAGAAAATGCAATGAATACGAAGAAGGCAGAAATAAAAGGCAGATGGTTGAATCCAGTGTCTCTTTTGTTTTTTGGAAGAATTCCAAGTAGGACTGCATTTTGTGTTGGAATAATGAGTCCCCCATTAGAAATACCATACAGTTTCCATAAAATGACATCAAAAAGTTATGCAATGATCCTATTAACAGCGCTATTTCAGTGTCGTTTTGGTTTGTTCTAATTTAACTATGAAATTGAGGTCGAATATTTTGAAGATTACGCTTTACGAAAAGGAAAAAAAAAGTTGAGAATTTTCTTATCTTTATAATTTTATTAATCCTAATTTCTGAAAATTAGTTGATTCAATACACTTTTCACAGTACATTGGAAAATAATAATAAATTTGCACCACATTTTCCAAATTTATCTTGTTACAAAAGGGATTGTAACGGATATTCTCAAGAAATCGTTCAAAACTCATTTAGACCATATTTGAATGGAAAAATTATTTTCTAATCAATGGAAATGAAAAAAATTATAACCTGTTTCTGCTGACAAACAAAGGAAGTTTTAGGTTTATTTATTAAACTGCTCCCATTATTATGCAGTATGCTAAAAAATGAATTGTGTTTATATAAAACTGATGCCTCAAGCTTCGCATCAAAAGGGTTAAAATTGTCTTAGTTAATGTAAATTTCCAATACATTTCTTTTAATTTTTAAAAATAATTTCGATGCATTTGCCTAAGATATAAAATATTTGCATTTGATTCTATTTTTATAGCGAAAAATTTACTTTCCATCATTCCACATTATATAAAGTAATAATTAATTTCATATCTTTGATCATTTCAAGAACATTCCGATGGCAAAAGTAAGCAGAATGTTTGCTTGTTCTCCTAATTCATTAACCACAGCTTTCAAAGAAATTCATCCTATCCTTGAATGGGAACCTTGCCGAGTGAAATCTAAAGAATCAGTCTTTATGTAGAATTCTGAAAAATGAAATCTTTACATGAATGCGATAATGTTTCAAAGAATTCGTTGTTGTTCATTTCTATTTGGAAAGAGAATTCGTCTTATTAAATAATTCATATCTTAATTTTCAGTTTTGTCAATAATTTTCGTCGACTGCTTTCGATACTTAAAGAACCGGGAATGAAGATCGGATTTAAAAAAATAAAGGCCACTGAGCAGATTGTCTCTATCTCTTCTATTCTTGGATGTATTCCAGCTTAGCTTGCAGTTTCCCTTTAAGCCATCAATCATGGACATCGTAGAGCTCTCGCGGAATAACGCCATTGAGCTGGACGATGTTCCCTGATAACGGCAGAATATCCCTAAAATAAAGAGGCTCAGCGGTTTCGATGGCGTCCCTGTTCGTTTTATGGACAGTTTAAGTGTGTTTTAATATTTAGGAGCCATGCTGCTGGAATTTAATGCGATTTATCTATAGAGAGCTTGTTTCCCAAAAACAAATGACTCTTAGTATTTATTTTGTCTTTTGGAACTGAAACGGCGAGATATAACACTGGAAAAATAGTTGAATAGGTTTCGATTAGATATCACTTTTGGTTTTTAATATTTTAGAACCGATTTTATAGTGTGTATGCGAGAAGCAAAGCAACGCTGTCATGGATGGTATCAAATCTAGCAAACGATTGTTTTGAATTTGTTTTTAAACACTCTTATTGACTTGCGTCATGTTTGGAAAGCTGTAATTTTTTGATCGATTTCTAACTTCCAAAATTTGTTGGATTAACGTTTCCCATTCTTTGTTTTGTAATCGATTTTTTTTTCTCAAATCATTATATGCATACATACTTTCGAAAGATTGTAAACTCTTTTATGTTTGATGACGATGGAAGTACAATGTTTATGGTTTAACTGTCTATTGTTCGATTTTTTAAAACTTCATTCTGATTTCTATCGAGTGAGATGTGAAGAAATTTTTTGAGATTTATTATGATAGGAGACGTGATAAAGATCATTTCAGGATTAAATATTATTTATAATTCGTATTTACAGAACAATGTTTAAAAATTAGAATATATTTTAAAAACTATATTATTTTTTCCTTGTAGAAAACTAATAAAATTGAGTTAATTTTTTTTTATTAAATATATTAGTGCAATGATTTTATTTTAAAACTATTTAACCTGCTCGCCATTGCTAAAAAAATTAGGTATAATATTTGTTACGTAAAAACTGCATCATTTATTATCTTAAAAACTTTTAAAATTAAAATGAGAATTTCTGTTTATCCAGAAAATTTTTAAGCTTGCCGATAGCTGGCTTTTTTTACATATGAATAAAAATAACACAATATTTATTCTTGATATAAATGTCTTTAAATTTTTTCTTTCAGTTATTCTTTAAGAATTCTGAAAAAGTGTTTTCGCAACAGCTCCTCGCTTGTATTCTTGTTCTATAGTATCGATAAATATTGTCATAAATTGCCTTTTGTAACCAATAAAAACATTGGATAAATATTAATTAATGTAAAACAGTAATGCCAATAAAGGATGATTCATTCAAAGTCTCAGCATTACCAGCATCGAAATATTAACAAATTTCCTTAACTCAAAATCATCTGCATCTATTCAATTATTTATTGTACTTTGAAAAGTAATAAAAATTGAAATATTAATTGCACAAATATAAAAATAATTCCTTTAAAAAGGCAAAATTTTGAATTTTAAGACGGTGTAAAGATATTATTTGTGGAATAAATTGTTTTGAAGGTTTTACTTAAAAATAGCAAAATTTTACTTACTTTTTAATTAAAAGAATTTTTAATTAATTTGTATGCTTTATAAAATATTTCTTGCCTGATTTTCTTTAATTTATCTTTAAAAAAATAAGTGTACGATGTTTGTTGAAATTTAACTCGATGTTCAGGTGAAGATGTCGAGCATGCATACGTAGTCACTATGGCTTTTATTTTTATTTTTATTACAAAATCTAATTTGTAATTGAAAAGAGTAAACTTAAATAGATATCTGATCTCAAAAAATAAGTGAATTGGTCGCAAGCTATGTATTTTGGTTCTACTTCCCTTCCAAATTATGCACCAAACATTTCTCATATGTATCTGCTAAAAGAAAATTAATCCAAATAATGTCTCATAAATATGTTAAAATGTAAATAATTCCTATGCATCTGAATTCTGTATAATTTTATGTACTCTTGTGTAGCTTTAGCATTCATTTGCCGAACAGTAATGGTCTGGCGAAAGTCACTATACCTTACCTTCTTTAAATTTTGAAAGATTTAATGACCTCATTAAAGAAGTACAAAGCAAGAACCATAATGAAATAAATATCTTATGCCCATCCAATCCTTAACACAGAAATTTTTCTGGAATATGTAAATTGTACTGAACTAATACACTCTGCTAAAGTAGCGATAAACTAACTATGATACAGTAACATATTTAGGGATCTTTGGATTTTATTCTAAAGAAAATGAAATATGCTTTTACTTATCGACCTTTGAAGAGAATATTTTTAAAATTTATTTTTTTATTAAAGGTAAAAGAGCTCTGTTTTTTTTATATGAAGAATAGCCGATGTTATATGAGTTGTTTCAGAACATAACTGATATTGTTTATCCTCTGAATAGAATAGATTAAAGGCTAAAGCGCTTTCTGTTTTTTATTATGAAGAATAACCGATGTTATACGAATTGTTTCAGAACATAACCGATATTGTTTTGAAACTGAAATGAAAATTTCATTTTTGGATACTAGTTGATAACTACCAATAAGAAAAACAGAACCATATTAACCCGTAGGAGTCAAGGGGAGGAGTCAAAAGGAGTCAAAATGACTCCGCGTTGCTCATTATCTCTGATTATGACGTGATATTTTGTTCCTTTATAAAATCTTCTTCTCAATACCTTCAAATTGTTTGTTCAGCAATATATTGGCAAACGTCTAAGTATGAACATGAGCGTAAAACCAAATTATTCTTTTTCAAAGTTTATTTTGTTATTTATGGAGTCATTGATTCCATGTCTCTGAAACTGCTCATTGTTTGAATAAAGCGAAAAGAACAAAGAAATATTCTTAAAATAGTATTTTAAAATATTGCATTCTTCATTTTTGTTTGTTCAATTTTAACAATTATAAACGTTTGCAATTCCGTAATATCTAAACGAAATAAATTCTCATTAAAAGATAGTTTATTTTTTTCTTATAACATCTTTCCAACATTTAATGCTATAACATTTAACATTTTTAATATTAATATTTTGATATTTTTAATATCTATACGATTTCCAGAATGCATTGTGTTTCCAAAATAAAATCCAATACTGTTTACAAAAGAAAAAAAAATAATAACAATGTCATTCTAACACCATGTCTCTGGCCGCGTGAGAAAATTCGTCTCCAGTTACAGGTTAAATAGTGAAAATATTTAAAATAATTTTCGTCTTTAAATACTTTATACGTCACTGTAAAAAACAATATCCGGCAGATGATATTGTCCGTTGAGTATCAGCATTCTCATACTTGTTTGGTATGTGTTGGGAATATTTACAAAATATCATTATTCCTCACATGCATCGACTTTTATTACGCTCAAACAAAACCGAAATCATTCTTTATTTTGAAAACATTTATGATATATATATTACAGTAAATGTATAATTACCGATGAATGCTCATAATCGGGTGATTATGAGTAACAATCAATCCATCAGAATCAATAGCAAATAAAATAATAATGGTATGCGTGTTACTGTTAAAATTCAAAAGCCGTTAGGGTGCAGATTACCTAGCTAATCCTCAGATTAACTTATTTGCTTCGTTAAAGTGAGGAATTAAGAGTTTTCCATATTCTTACATTAGTGACATCCGCATCTTTAAAATTCAAGTGTCACCAATCTTTAGACTGAGCTAATAAGTAAGCATAATTTTATCATATGTTTCTCAATTTCGTTTCCTTAATTGTAATAATATGTTAAATCGTTTGACTCTTTGTATTATGGGTCGTCAGTCGACGTCCTGGCGTAGGGGTAGCGCATCTTCCCCGTGATCTGTGAGTCCCGATCCGAGCATGATTGTTCTTCTTCGGTGTTCTATCTGTGAGGTGTGTTAATGTGCCCCCTGTAAAAAAGGGGTTGGGCCAGCGATTGTGACGCATGAAGTAGCTAAGTCGTACTCTTCGACCTAATTGGCGCTACTGAAAAAAAAAAAAAAAAACCAAGAAACGCTTATTCGGTTTAAATTACTGACAGATAACTAACTGTCAACGGGCTTCTAAAGTGCCATAAGTCACACACAACAACATAGTTTTTCAATATTCATTGATGATTAGATGATTAATTATGTCAACTAATTTGTTGTTTGTTTGATTGAATTAACGTGATTCCTTAGATTTCAAAAAATAAATAAATAACATTATTTCGGTTTCCTTAATTGCAATAATATTTAAAACCGTTTGAATTTTTGCATTGAAATTTTTTCATTGAGTGATGCTTTATTCTATCAACTAATGTGTTGATTGTTCGATTGTATTAACTTGATTCTTTAGATGCCGAAAAAATAAAATAAACAGCATTTAATTTAAGCGTACAGATACGTTACTATTGTTCCAGCAAAGATCTTATTTTCACTTTAACTAGTACCTTGTAGGTAATGTCCATATTAATCAGTGTCATAGTAGATAATGAAAAGATTATCTAGGTAATTCGCCGATTATCAAAATAATTTTAGAAATGAAACAATTTTCCGCACTTTAACGGATCCCCTTAATTAATGTAAAGATTAGTTAGTTAATTTGCATATTAACTGATTTCTGCACTTTAGTGGTAACGTACACACGGAGTAGGGAAGTACGATCAGCTCCCCAAGACATTACATTGATGAAATTCAAAGATTTCCCACACTTTTTCAGAATACAAAAGGGGCACTACAAATGAATAATTATTATATTTACTACAGTGAACACTATATAAAATTTCACTACATTGGAAAGCATGGTTTTCTCCAAACACCTGCCATTGTTTAATTTTAGCTATAGTTTAAAGAAGCATGTAAATGTGATTTGATAATAAATGTTTAAAAAACTGGAAATAAAAAGAAAAAACCTGATTCCAAATTGAATCGTTGCTCTTAATAATTCGATCGGTTCTTTTGTTCATTGAAATGATTATTCATTTGTCCCCCCCCCACTCATTTTTTCTGTAATATATAACTTTTTCATTCGAAATTTAATTCATTCCTTTGGTAGATTTAATCAATTATCCAGCGATGTCGAGTTCATTTCATTCATGTTTGTATTAAAATGAATTATTAGGAGCTCTTATTGAAATAAATCTAAATAAAATTGTATTAAAGTCCTCCGAATTTATAATATTTTAATTAGTTTCGTCAATATAATTTATTAATTTTTTTTCGAATTATTTAATAAATATGTATCCCAAAAAATTAAACTAGTCATTAAGTGCAAAGGAATGTATTGTAAATGCATTATGTAGTTTAGGAAACTTTCCATTTAACTTTCGTTAATTAAAAAAATGAAAATGTTTTTTCATTTTTGTTGAGTTTCGCTTTTATATAACAGACCCAAACTGCATATTATACACACAAGTTTTGATAAAAATATAAACTATATAGGTACACCGCACACTGATGTAGTTGCATGCGTCCTATTTGCATTCAAAATCATTTGAATGCTGTGTCTTTGAATGGTAAGCCCTTGACTCTGAAGTTTTTTTTCATTTGAGATTACATCTTTTAAAAATAAATTTTGCAAATTGAGAATTAATGAATATCAACTTTACACAAACTAAAATCTGCAATTGATCATTATTCGACATTTTAAGACATAATGAAGTCTGATGCTTAAATCATTAAAAATAATGATTCAAGCATTAGACTTAAAAAAAAATGCAGGCGAAAGATTTTGATACGTTTAAACATTAGTATCAAAATCGGAAGGTTTTTAGCAAAGAACTTATAATTAATTGCCTTCTCTATATTAATTGCAAGTTACAGTCTTTGGGAAATGAAATCAATCTTCCAAGTACGTCATTCAATATGATTTTTTTTCGTGGAATTACAGCATCTGTTCTTAATTACGTTTGTAAAATTCAGTAAGATTTGATGAATTCTGAATAAATGAGAAAATTGTGGCGCTGGGAAGTTATTTGTGTTGTTTCTGAAAAAATTATTTTCCCTTCGTATGATATAAATTTGTTTATTATTAAGCAAAAGAAGAAATAAAAATATCATTTCCTCCTTTTTTCTTGACTAAACAAGAATCATCCTATTGTAATAAATGCATTTAAGTGTAATATAATCTAGAAATGAATTACTGTAATTATAGAAAATAGACTCATAATATATATGAGTTATGCTATGCTCATTTTCTATGAGCACAAATAAATGTATGAGTCATAAAATAATGAATGTCATAAATAAATATAATTAACTATTTATATCATTTAGAAGATTTTTTTTCCAAACAGAAAGTATATGCTTAACTCTAACGAATCAGATATATTTTTGCTATTTGAATGAGCATCCTGGATATTTTTCTTATAAATGCATCCTTTTTTTTTTAAATGTTATGCCTCGCTTTAAGATTTGAAAATTTCAGCTTGGTAAATTTAAGTGTATGACAACAAAATGACGTTTCCATCTGCTTATATTAAGAGGAGATTATTTAGAACATTTCTGTTGTGTTGTTTCCAATGGCACTTGCCATAGGCAAGCCCGCTGATTTGAAGTCAACGATTTGAAGCCGAAAGGGAACGTCTCTTATTTTAGTAGCGCCAACTAGGGCCAAGAGTACGATTTTGCTACGCACGCATCACAGTCGCTTGCACATCCCATTTTGAAAGAGGGGTACATTCACACAACTCACAGATAGAACAAATGAAGGACAACCATGCCCGAACCGGGACTCGAACCCGTGACGCCCAGATCACGGGGAAGACGCGCTACCCCTATGCCAGGACGCCGGCAACATTTCTAATTTAGTTTAAAAAGAACAAGAAATAAAAAAAACAACAACGAATAACTTTAAAAAGTAAAAACCACTGATAATTAATAAATTTCACTAAAAAAAATTGAAAATCTTAATTTAAATCGTATGTGAGCTTTATCTATTAAAAGAATCCGATAAAAATATTTCAAATAGAGATTCGTTCAAAAATACAGAATAAAACACGAGAGGAAAGATATATATATCTTTGAAGGTAAGCTATTATGTGCCATAAATAATGCAATTTTTTCCTTGCTACTTCTTTATAGAAATAATTCAAATCTCTCATAAGCCATTCTTCTCGATTGCTAATATGACGTGCTGTGGAAGCATGGCAATTTAAACAATCATTTATATGTAAAAAAAAAATAATACTCGGTAAGAAAAGTCAACTTAGAAAAGCATCAAAATTTGCAACTGATTTGAAATCACTTGATATCCCTAAAGACACTGTGGAACAGATTATTATGTGGTGAAAACAATTTGTACATTAGAATTAATTCTTTATCGTAAGACAGATATGCAAAAATATTCAAAACATAAAAATGGAAAGTTTAAAATCCACAAACCTCAAAGTCTAAAATTGTTTTATAATTTCGATTCGTTAAGCTATCACTTTTAAAGTATTTGTCCTCTTTTCAATGAAAAAAGAAAAAAAATAAATCATATACGACATAATTTATACGAATCATATAGGACCTTGTCATGCACATTTGAGAAGTAAAAGGATTCATTTTTGCGAAAATATGATACTTTAAACTCTTTATTTCTAAACAATTCAGTGAATTTACAAACAAATTTCTTCACTCTTTTTCCCGCCTAAAGTTTATCACTACAAATACTCCAATAATATATACTCCAATGAATAACTATACCATCAATCTCCTGAGTGATCATCAAGCGTGAGTGATATTAATTCCGGATTTACACTCGGCCAGTTATAAGATGGCCAGTAAGCAGCGCATGCGCTGAAAGGCACTGATTTATGTTTGCAACAATTTAATAAGATAGATTCAGAAATTCCATGTTTGGCTATAAATTGCCTTTTTGGCGTCCCTGAATTTTTCTTTTTCGCTGCGTATCGTATTAAAATGATAGATATTTACACAAAAAACATGGTAAAATAAAAAAAATGGTCAACATACCTAAATTTGGAAAACTATAGAAAAAAATGGCAAATAAAATGAACAAAAAACACAAACTCGCTTCAGAAAGAATAAACAGCAAAAAATTTCGGAATTAATCCAGAATAAGGGATAAAAAAAAACACGCCAAATTGTACAAACGCATGCGAAATAAGAAGGAAAAAAAACAAAAACAATACAGCGGCATGTTGTTGTTAAGTCGGGGCAATTACTTGCCATCGACTGAACAGCATTTTTCAGCCTTTCTACGCATGCGCTGTTTATTGACCTTCTAATAACTGGCCGAGTGTAACACCGGCATAACTTTCAGTAATCTATCGTGTTCGTCAGATGTGGTGTAAATTGCACAAACAGATTCAGCTCGAGGAAGCCCTCACCAAATTACAGAACGAAAACCTAATCATAGGTTCTGATATGAATGCACATAATATCCGAATATTTCTTGGGGACCAACTGTTCGATGGAACACACAGCCTCTAAAGCGAACGTTATCTCTCAAATATCTGGGAATAATATTAGATGAAAAGTTAAACTGGATTTCTCACATACAAGAACAAGACTCTAAGGCTATCAACCAATATCAAAAACTTTGCCGCATAATAGGACTCCATTGGGACTACAACAAAGATTCAGAGGGACCTTTTATCAAACAGTCATCGAGAAGATGCTCCTGCATGGTGTAAGTGTGTGATCACTCTCGTCCTCGAAGATTGGAAAGAAAGCTAGCATCTATTCAGAGGATCTTCCTCCTATATATCACAGGATCATATCGTACAGCACCAACTGTAGCTTTGCAAGTCATTAAAGGCATCATGCCACTACACCTGAAAGCCCAACTATCAATATCACTTGCTTAGCGAAAGAAATAAAATTTGAAGGTGTAACCTATTATCCAATTGAATTCGAAGAAAAAGTCAAGAATATTACTATTCCCCCTTCATTGTTTGAGATAGAAAAACAAATTTCAACAATAGAGCTTTTTGAAGTGGATAACAGTCTAACATTCTACACAGATGGGTCCAAAACAGAGCTGGGAACAGGTTGCTCATATTGGGCATTCGAAACTGGCATGAAAGTTCTCGAATGGAAAGGAAAACTACAGGAATTCCATACTGTGTTTCAAGCCGAATAACTTGAACTGAAAAGGGCTATTATACGAGCTAGTGAAGAAAACGAGACGATTACAATCTGGACAGATAATCTTTCAAGTTTGCTAGCAATACAGGATACCCCTTTTCCTCATCAACTTGTCCGAGACATCTAGTCCCTACTCCTCCAAAACCCAAATATTCTCTTCACATGGATCAAAGCACATGTTGGTTATCGGGGTAATGAAGAAGCTGATATTCTAGCAAAAGCAGCCCTTATCGAAGGTGTTCCATTGGAAGCTCCAAAACCCCGGTGTCATCTTAAACTGCGTATTCAGAAAATATTTATAAGAAAATGGCAAAATCTTTGGGATAGTGGAAATGCTGGCTGTTCTGTTTATAAACTCATCAAAACAGTAAAACTGCAACCACTCTCCAGGACTACTGAAGAAATCCTGTTTGTCGCAGGACATGGTCCATTCCCTTCTTTTCTTCACCGTTTCCATTTATCAGAAGAGAACTATGGCTCTTGTGGAGAAGTAAGCGATCCCATCCACTTTGCGACATCTTGTCCTTTTACTCTTTCATGGCACCTCCAAAAACTCTCATCCTCTCTAGAAAGTCTGGCACAAAAGAGTGCTTAATAATTCATCTTCCAAAAAAGAATTATAAACATGATTAGATTCCTAATTCATCAAGGAGAACCGCTTCAATTAGATAAATCCTATTAATTTCTTAGGAATTCATTTAATTCACCTAGCATTTTATTCATAATTTATTCTTGAACCTAACTCAAATTACTAATATTTATAATTGCTTTATATTTTCACTCATACTGTACATTATAATGATCATTCATCCATTGTACTCAATGTTTTTTGTACTCAAGATATTTTTCGTTCTAGTTTTCATCATTTCTTGTTATGTTTTTTGTATATGTTCCTTGTCATTTGCTTGTTTTCTTCCTTTGAATTGTTGTGTAGTTTTTTAAAAATAAAGTTTATCTGCATCTATACCAAACCGGAAAGGGGCCACATGAGCTCTAGAAATTGAGGTGTTAAAATGTTAAGGTCATTTACTTCTATTTATGACCTCTCCTCCCTCATCTTCAATCAAATTTGATTCATTGTACTTGGAAGACATGAGTGATTTCTCATCAACTGCTAAATTGCAGAAATTACCTCCTTGAAAATTCTAAGAAATCTTTCACGATTAGTCACAGATCAAGAGCATCACAGAGCACTTCTGTCTGCACAAGAATTTGTTGATGGATTGCATCTTCCTCCTAGCAACTCAATAAATCTTGATTTCTTCGAATGAAAAAAAAAATATTTTCTAAATTATTCTTTGGAAATTATTATAATTTTCAAAAGCTTTTCTAGTCATTTACTTATCAATAAGTAAGTAGAGACAGCAAACTGCGACGTAGTATTAAGTGGGCGCGGTACCCCAAATTTTTTTCAACAATTCCAACAGTTTTTTTCTTTTCAAATGTTGTGATAGATAGATGTAAATTGTACAAAAATGTGAATTTCTAAAATATCTATCAGTTTCAAAATTTACAAATTTAAATATTTTAAATTTCGAAAAAAAAATCTTAATCTTTAAAAAAATATTTCTTGTACAATTTTCAATATTTTTCCCAATTTTTTTTAAAGTGACCTTACACCGTATTTAACAGAATTAGGGATTTTAATGTTTATTTTAGTTTCTGAAAAAAAATGTAGATCATAACTAGATAGAAATGTAAATTGTGAAATTTTTTGGAAAATATGAGTTTTTTTTCACTTTGAATGTTTTTAGAAAAAATTCTATTCAAAATTTTTATAAATCCCTCCCTAATTATATTAAGCATTTATTTTAGAATAAGCAGAAAAAAATGTATGCAATTACAATAAAATGTGATTGACTTTTAACATTTTGTAGCAAACAGGATTTTGGAAAAAAGCAAATCAAGATAAACAGTTTAAAGTTTTCAACACAAAAAAAATTGTAATAAAAATGATTCATATCAAGCTGGGTTTTTCTCAGAGTAATAATGTGGCATTTGTAAGCCCTAATATATCAATTTAATTAATATATATTATTTTCATATTTACTAATGCCATTATCATACATATTGATTATTAGAAAAAAATTAGAAGATTTTCACATTTTTATGTTGTAAAATTTTTTCCTATAAAATATTTACTGCAATTCTATTATATATTTATGAATGCACATTAAAAGTTCTAGATCATTTCATTGAAATTCAAATGAAATTAGTAATTTTATAAGCAGTAAAAAACTGAATCGAAAAGAAAAGCGAAAGCAAAAAACAATAAAAAAAAAAAACAAAGATTTAATCGTTACAGTATCAAACAACTGGCCTGCTTTTTATTTTATGGAAAAAAAATTAAGCGGTTTGGCTACTTGCACATGAAATATATTTCATGTAAACTTTCTTATATTATTAAAATGATTCGTTTTTTCTCTACATATTCATTTTTTGAGAGCTGTGATAATTTAAAAGAAAGTCAGTCGCTTTACATAGTAATATAAAATATTTCACAGAGACATTCAACGCGTGCACAGGATTGGATTGCTGAAACATACCTAGACATTTTCTAGATTATGTTTTCTAACCACTTATATCATATAAGAAATAAATTATAAGATACTATCAATTATATTTATAAACACGTCGAACTAATCTCTAAAGTAATAGAATGCATCGTTTTTCTTTTACAAATAATTTTCCAGACCTTTCTCCAGAGAATATCCTTTCGTCACAAATGAGCTCTTTTTATTTCTAAATAATCACTTTTATTACGCTGATATCCCGAGTTGTTCCAATTTTTCTAATTTTCAATCGTCTCTCTGACGATTACTTATCACCGGAAACCATTTACAGTTTTCCTAATAAATTAATCGAATCAACATCTCTTAATTAGAGTGAAAAGTTAATTGAGTAACCGGAACCTATTACATTAAATATAATAAGCACTAAAGTAACCTCCAGAAATTCTCAATTAGTGCACTTGATTCACCACTTTCGGTTATTAATAAAGTTCTTTGAACAATTAGTATTCTAGTTATTTTTTGTGTTTTGGATGCATGCATGTATCGTGTAGCAATTATTTAATTATCTTTATTAAATGAATAAATAAAGGGTAGACTTATCCATTAGAATAATTATAAAGACGCCATAGCTTTCCTGTTAAAAATAAGGGAGAACTGAATTCATTTTCAATGTGCTGTTTCCTTAACATGTTGCTATCTATAGGAATGATTCTGGCTCTATTTTAAATATATCGTAAAGTAAACATCCCTATAATTTTAAACATTTTAAATTCGAAAACTTCTAAGCTCAACAGTATAATCCTGTTCATACCAACTTTCATGATTAATTATGTATTTTGTTTAATAATAGACAAAAATATAATTATTAAATTTAACCAACTTTGGAAGCGAGCTTTTTCGCTCTTATCTTTGACTTTTTTAGACTGCAATCGCTTAAGGAAAGTAAACTTTTTATTAGAAAAAATTAAAAATTCACGTTGTTGTTTGATATGACATAAAACATCATTCTGTTACAAATTACTGTCCGTGTCCGTAAATGCGAATTAAAAAGTTACTAAAAATCCTATTTTAGAGTTAATGTCAAAAGCAATAAAGTTTTTGTCCTAATTTTAACATTTACAAAAACATTCGATTGAAGGTTTTGACGAATGAGTTTGAATTTCTTCATAACATTAAAAACATTGTTATGGATATTAATCAAATTAAATTCAAACATTTATTGAAACTAAAAACATTTCAACGGAAATGAAATTGACATAATTGAAGGGATAATTTTTTAAGATGAAGCGAAAGTAATTTTTATGAGATAATAGTTTGGGAAGATATGAGCAACAATAGACAAAACAACGATTATCATCTATTCTATTCATCTATTCATCATATTCATCTAATCTATTTTCATTAAGTTAATCGCTGCTGAGTTAAAGATTCTGTTTAATGCCTATTTCTGTCATCTTGAATTTTTTATATATATTCTCTTTGAATGGACAATTATGTGTCATGAAGAACCCTTCTATTGAGCATTTCTAAAATTCTTTTATAACTCCATTGATTAGCTGAGAGAAGCAATGAATTAAGTGCAGTTGTAAAACCGTTCAACGAAGCGATTCGAAACGTTTGTACGGGTATATTTGCTTATATTTTACTGGTGAATTTCGACAATAATAAGAGTGATTTTTGTTTCATGTATGTTAGAGTTTTACATATATGGATCCTGTAGATTATTTATATTTTTAATTTCTACTACTAGTTTGTACAATTAACTAACAATTTATATACTTTTTCCGATATAAATTAATTCTGCAATTTTCCTCTGAATGAATGAAAACAGAGATGCGATTGCCAAATCACAAAAGATAGTAATTAAAAAGAACATTTGATATAAGACGATATATTATGAATGCCGATATGAAGATTCGTTTGTTGATTATGCATATTGGATGGCATATCCGATCCGATAGATTGGTATGGAAAATGCAATCCGATATGCAGATTAGTATGGCCAATCCCATTCGACATGAAGAAAGGTTAATTGGTTATGTAGATTGGTATGGCATATCAGATCAGATAGATTGGTGTAGCATATGCGATCCGATACGAAGATTGTTTATTCAGATTAGTATGGCCAATCTCATCAGATATGAAGAACGGTTAATTGGTTATGCAGATTGGTATGGTATATGCGATCTGATAGATTGGTATGGCATATCCGATACGATATATTGATATGACATATTCGATACGATAGGCAGATTAGTATGGCCTATCCCATCTGATATGAAGAAAGGTTAATTGATTATGCATATTGGTATGGCATATCCAATCCGATAGATTGATATGGCATATCCGATCCGATAGATTGGTATGGCATATCCGATCCGATAGATTGGTATGGCATATACGATCCGATGTAGAGATTAGTATGGTCAATCCCATCTGATATGGAGAAAGGTTAATTGATTATACAGATTGGTATGACATATCTGATCCGATATGCAGATTTCTTGTCGAAGTCAACGCCATACAATCTATTTAATACATGCTTAATTTTTTTTGGAGAATATATATTTGGAATGAATGGGAAACAAAACCTAGTATCGTTATGATTTAGTAGTTGTAGGCATTACTTTATATAGCTGCAAAGTCACTCGGAAATAATAAATTCAATGCAGTATTCCTTTTACAGGATGACCTCACGCACATAAGGAATGGATTCTTTCGGTATCTTAAGAGGGAATGTATACCGAAGAAATCTGTCGTTTTCAGGGTTTTAGTTAATTCTTCTATTGCAAAATTATGCATCATAGTTTTTAATACTTCTTGAAATATCTATTGTTCAATAAACGTAATTTTCTTATTTATTTATATACATTTTTTTTGTATTTTGAGTCATTAAAACATGGTCAACTCGAATGCTACGGCAACACGTTCAATTAACCTCAACTAATAGCGGTTTTTTAGTTAGACCAAGAAAAATCCAAATATAACTTTTCTTGATTTGTGAGTACAGCAGGCTTTTTATATTTTTTAATTATCTTAAAATTATTTATTTTAAATGCGTCCTCTATCAAGTAGATACTTAGTAATAATATTCCCCCTGGAGAGGGTCAGATATGGGGATGAGAAACTTCCGAAATGGTGGTGGCTCTAGCCGTTTTGGTAGTTTACAAAAATGGTAAATGGAGACGGTTACCCCCTAAAGATAGTGGGGTGTGCTTCTTACGGGTTATAATGGTAAAAGGATCCAACCTTAGATTCTTTCTTCGATCATTCAGATTTTTCTGTGAGTCTCAGAGTACAAGAGAATCAGAGTATTCATTTGTGATTTC
>JAPMOR010025429.1:0-15422 GCA_026543865.1 Argiope aurantia
ATTTCGCTGGAACTGTAAGTACTTTTCTACTGAATTTTAAAGCTTGTTGGAAGGCCTTTGGGGCGTAATTTTTTTTCTTGTCTTGTTCTGTATTTGAAAATATTATATATACTCTATGTGACTCAAATTATACCGATACTTAGAGATTTGCACATTTTTCCAACTATCTTAAGAAAAGTTGGATAAACTGCCTTAGAAATTCAATTATATATAATTAAATATATTTTATATTTAAATACATTTATATTACACAAAAATTATATTTTGATTAAAAAGTTATGAAGATACGGACAAGGGAGCATTCCACCCAGAAACTGAAGAAAGGAAGTTATTTTGTCACATCTCATTTTACAAAAAGTACATAACGACTTGAAACTTTGAACTTTATTTGTTAGGATAAACACTTTCCTGCATTTTTGTAAAAATAGTACTTATATTATGAAAATGCAAGTTTTTTTTTTTTTAAATCTCAAATTTTTTCACTAGTTTGCTTTTAAAAAATGCAGAGTTTACAACCAAATTATATGACTATACTATATACAGAAAACATGACAGAGTAAAATTTCAGCATTATATTAAAATTCAAAGCGAGTATTCTAAATTCTTGAGAAAATATTAATATTTTCAGTTAATTAATTTAAATTATACATACGCAAAATATTGTATAATTTTTTTTCACAGTTTGAAATCCATATTCCATTCATAGTATCATTAAATTAAGAGAGAAATCGATATTGCAATAAGCTAATTTCATTTGCTCCCGAAGGAAAGAGATTTTCCTTAATTTTCTTAACCATTTTTCTTAAACTTGAATTTTCGATCAGTTATATTGAATTCTTTACAAGAATTTCAGTATTGGCTTGGAAATCACTGTTCTTTTTTTTCAAGCAGAACTTTTTGCAATATTTCAAGTCTTAAATTGAAGAAACCATAACAAACCATATTTTTATTATCTATTCACGCACTATCTGAAGACTCTACAAAAATTCAATTCAAATAGTAGAAGTTCAATTCATTCAGTAGAAAATATTAAAGGTATGGTGGACTGTAATATTTCATTACAGTAGGTAAAAGATCATATTGGTTCAAAGGTAATGATATGGCTGATCAGGCTGTCCTTTATCAGGGTGCTTTAATTAAATTTGATCAGGATGCTTTAATTAAATCTTCACTAGATCAAAACTCAATCAAAACTCACCAAAACTCATCTTTGCAAAATTCTCATCGAAGAATGGTAATCAAAATGGGAAAATAATGGTAAAGGTCGCTTTGCCTTTAGTATTTTTTCCTCAGGAAAAAATAAATAGATGTCCTGATAATAAATATTTCGCCCAAATAATTACAAACATGGACTTTGCCCGCATTATGTTAAAATATTCAATTTCAAAAAATAGAATTGTATATGTTGTAATGATTATGATGACATTCCAACCTCATTTTTAATTATCCTATTCATCATTATTTGAGAAAATTTATTAAACCTCAATGAAATATTTTTCAAATTTTATCAAATTAAAATAGACTTTAGAAGTTCAAGCTATCTTGGACTTCCTGTATCATAATGAAAGTAGGATTTTTTAAATTAAATAATAACTTATTCTTGGATTTCGTTTTTTTTTCTCCTATCAAGACTAATCTTCTCTGTTTCAGATTCTGCTCCCCAGGGCCGCCGCGTGGGTATTAGGCGCCCTTGTTCAAATTGAAATTTGGCGCCCCTTTATGAGGTTCATTTGCACTCTTATAAAGTGCTGCAAATTATATGCGAAATACTCTTTTATAGTATTCAAAATTTGACTTTTGAACTAAAAAGCTTTAAAATTATAATATTAAAACATGTTTGTCTTACTGTTTTTTATTATTTCATAAATTTTAAAAACAAAACAATTATAAAACATTTTTAAAGTAAAATATAAAAATTAGAAAATATATTCAAATATTGATTCTCCTAGATTTAACAGTTACAAACGCTCGTATCAATTCCTTTATGTTTAATTTATCCAAAATTTCGCTCTGTATGGATATAATTGACAAGTCCGACAATTTCCTCTGCGCCAAGGTAGATCGCATGTAGTTTTTTAAAATTTTAAGTTTTGTAAAAACTTTGTTCTCCAGTAGCCACCGAAACTGGCAGGGTAAAAGAAATCCGTAAAGCTATTGCAATATTTGGAAATGTATCGGTAAGATTGTTTTCATAAATATAATTTAAAACAGGAATAAGTGGCAAGTCCTCTTTGGTAAAACATCGCAAAGATTTTATTTCTTCGAACAAATTTAATCCATCAATGTCCTTTTCATTAACATTTTTAGCATTTCATTAACATAACATTAACATTTAAACCTGTTTCGACTTTGTGGAAAATCAGTATCCACCCCCAAATCATCAGCAACGATACTTGCATTGGCAATTGCATTTTCATACGCTTCATCTGATCAACGATTATTTAGTTCTGATATAAGATTTTGTAAATTATCAGTCACGATTTGAAAATCATATTTAGAATTTTGCATTATTTTATTTACCACATTTACTAAATTTAAAATATCGTGCCAGATGTTAATGGAACAAATGAATTTAAACGAGGAAACCTTCTGAATCAAATTTTTTGCTTGAGTTCTTGATTCCATGTTTCTTGTTTGATCTTCTTAAATATTTATTAACGCTCTCAAAATTCCCTTCAAATCGTTTTTCAACGGTCTTAAAGCTTGAATTCTACTTTCCCATCTGGTGTTGGAGAGTGGATTTAAAGTTAGATTTTCAACATACTGTTGCAAAATAGACCAACGTTTAACGGACGAAGAATAGTAGTTGCAAAGCCCCTGCACTACTCCGAAGAAATTAACTGTTTCGAAGGAAATTTCAGCTGCATCATTCACAACTAAATTTAGAGAATGAGCAGAGCAGGGGATATATTTTATTATTTATTTCAATAATTATTATTTTCAATATTTTTTATTGCAATCCTTTGCGCTTTCCTCTCATATTAGCACCACAAGACTGGCCTCGTAAATCTGATAAATTTAATTCTAATGATTTTAAATGTCCATTTATGAATTCAAACAGACCCTGTTCATTAGTCTCGTCGACAGATTGAAATCCTAAAAAATTGTTTTTCTTTACCGGGGTTCGTTTGGATAGCGGAAGTGATATGGTGTGTAGAACGCTCAGTCAGCAGACGGTAGTAGAAAATGAAACAACGACATTTATTTACACGAAGACACACAGGACAGCAAAAAAGCGTCAACTATATACAGCACAGAAGACGATTATCTTCCCCCGAGACGTGTAGCATACAACAGCAGCATACAACCAGAATCTACTGCAGACAGTAGCGCACAGCTCAGTTCAGCACTAGCTTGACTCAGTCGCTTCCGACTACTCCGTCTTCTACTTCTCCGACTCTGACTCGGATTACTGACTTGACTTCTCTGGCAGCTGTAGCCCCTTTTATAAGTCTTAGGAAGCGGGGCTAGAAGCCTCTCAACCAATCAGGAACGTTCGAGGCGTATCTCGGTTCTTACTGGACGGATCGGGAAAATTCTCGAAGTTTCGGGTATAATCTATTTTGGCGCCAAAGTCGCCAAATTTGTCGCCAAGTCGCCAAATGGTCGCCAAGTTTGTCGCCAAGCTCTGGGACTCCTGACACGACGCCCAGAATCTGTCCCATAGAGATGACTGTAAAACATTCTTTCCAATGATGGAACCAACTATGCTGGGAAGCAGCATTACGGATTCGTAACAAAATGTTCTTCAATTTAGACTTTGTTGGTTTTCCCATTCTTATAAACAAATAGAATTGCAACAGTCAACTGTTCGGTATGACTGACATCAGGTGTAGTATCCAGAATTTGTGAGTAATATTTTGATGATTTAATCATATGAAATAAATGCTTTTTAATTCCTTCTGAAATAATGCTGATAATTTCATTCTGAATTGGATCCCCTAAGTAATGAGCAATGCTCTTCTTTTGAGATGTTTGAATTTTGTGGAGATGTTCAGTGATTATTGGATCAAATTTTGCTATGGTTTCAACCAACTTCAAAATATTTCCATTATCACTATGATACATCTCTTTCGAAGAACCTCTAAATGCAAGGCATTGCTGGGCTAAATATTGAATTAAATAAATAAGCCGTTCAGTAACCGATTGCCAGTAAACCCTTTCTGCATCATAAAGTCTTTGTTGAGCTGCATCCAGGGTACATAAATTACGCAAAGACATTTTGAACTATGTTTAAGATGAGATGCACTGCTTTCATGTGTTTTCAAAATGTGGGTTAAATGTGCCCAATTATTACATCCATCCTTAATAAGCTGTGAATGCTTCTCAGTGAATAGTTTGCATGGGAAGCACAAAACTGCGTTTCGAGAATTTTAATATACTAAATAATTTCTAAATACTTTTTCTCCATTCAGTTAAGTTCTATAATTGAATGATTCTGAAAACTTTCTGCCAGAATTATCTCTCGAAAAATGTTTGGTTTTCAAGCGGGGAGGGCCATTTTCAATTAAATAATCTCTAATTTTTATAGAAATTGTATCAGGCCAGGTAGCTGGATTGTTTAATTCAAAGTCAAAATCTCCTTTTTGAGATATTACGTTATTACCTGGCGAATTTTCTACGCCAACATCTAAATTTTCTATTGGTACAATCATGGTTTCTTCTGGATCATATTCAGATGAATTTACACTTTCAGATAAATTTTCATTATGAAATTCCAAACCAGATGTTGATGATCAGGGTTCAATTGCTTGTCCGCCTATTCCTATTGTGTTTCTGAGATATTTATTTAGAGATTCCGCCAGTTTCTGATTAGCTTCCTCTCTTTGCAATTTTCTTTTTCTATTTTGTGCTCCAGACTTTTTTTCTTTTTTTGAGAGTATGTTTCTAAAAAAATATTTATTGCGCTAAACAAAAAAATTTAATTTTCATTCCATATGCAAAATGTATCATATGATTTTCTCTCGATATATTATTTGAAAATCGAAAGCCTATTTATGTCCTTTGCTACTAAATAAATATTCAGTTAAAGAAACTAATTTAACTGAAAATTTAGAAACACTTTTTTTTTTTTTTTGCGGACAATTTATTTCTCAGAATTTAGTGTGAAATTTTTTTCTTCTTTCTGCTGATTCAAAATATTTAAGTAAATTAAATCAATATTAATACAAATTACTAAAAATCATTTGCTATAAGCAAATGAAATATTGAAAATATCTGAGGTACATAATAATTATAAACTTTTAATGAAAAGGAGCTATAATCATTCGTAATTTTAGATTTTTTTAAAGATTTTATTTGAAAACTGTAATTGTATATCAGAAATAGATAAATCAAATTCTGCCCAATTAAGGGTAAGATTTATCTGTGTTTTATAAAGATAAATAAAAAGTAGCTTTTTGAATTATTTTGTTAGTTTGAAAGATAAAAGTTTTTCTTAATGAATTGTTTTCTTTATGAATCTTTACGATTATGAAAATAATACTAATAATATATTTAGATTGTTCACTTACATCTAAATAATAATGGAGCAATTTTAAACAAAAAAAGATTTGAAAACTATTAATCACAGTACTTTGCTTGCGAAGCAATTCACAGAATGTACGCACTTTATGAGTCGCGACTACGTATATGATTAAAAAATAAGGGTATTCCCTGTTAACTCAATGGCACACACACGCACGGTGGCGCCGCTACGATTACTCAAAAAAAAAAAAAAAAAAAAAAAAAAGCAAACTTAACAATGACGTTGAGCCGCAACAGCTTCATAGCACATAAAGAATAAATATATTCCGATACAAAACCTTCCCAATTCTTGCAGTTACATGTTACAAATTCTTAGATTTTTAAAACGTTCCGTGTGGTAGCGCAAACTCCACACGGAATGTGTTTTTATTGTTCGTATCGGCAATCAAATTTTGTTTTACGCAAACGAAAACAATCCGCAGAATCGAAAATAAAAGTAAAATAAAATTAAAATATAAAATTAAAATAAAATTTTATTTTATTGCTTAGAAAATATAAAACATGCAAAATTGTAAGCGTATAATTAACAACTTTTATTTAAATAACATTAAATTAAAAAACTATAAGTACTCTAAATTTTGACGCCCCCTTGGCTCAGGCTCCTTTATGCGGTGAACAATTTTGCCACCCCACGCGGCGGCCCTGCTGCTCTCGTAGGAGCCATATGTTATTTCACTACAAAGACAAAAAAAGTTTTTATTGGTTGTACTTTATTGTGAACCTGTTTTTATTCCTCTTATTATTTTCAGGTATTAAAGCATTTTTTATTAGCAAACATTGAATTGAACTCGATCATTCTCTGAGCTTTTGAAAATATATTTAAAGAAAATCGAATCTTGTTAAAAGTGAACAATATCTTGTGAGTATTAAAGAAATAATGAAAAAGGAACCCTTTTTCTAGCATTTTGTTCCAGAGCATGGACTGAACAAATATTTATATATTCATTCATTTAAATTTTTTCCCTTAAAAATTCTTTAATTTTCTTTGATTTCTTTTTCTTTCTTTTTTTGTTTGTTTTCTGTTTAAATTGCATATCTGGTATGGTTACTTTTAGTATCTTATATTGCATACTAATTATGCTTGAATGATACAATCACTAAGTAATACTAGAGAGGCTCTACTGCTTGAGTCATTCAGAATTCTGCCTCGTTTTCTTTTCATGCTGCCTCTTTAATTATTTTTTTGTTTTTACTTTTTTATTTTCTTTGGCTCTCTTTAGCTGCCTTTGCTCATAACACATAAGCGTATGAAATTTTTTGAATGCCGTGTAACTTGACAACCATTTCTATTTTTAAACAAAATTATTTATGTGCTATGAGCCGGTGTAACGCCCCTTTGGACATATCTAATCCTTAATTTTAATGGTTAATCATGGTTTTAATTATACATCAGAATACAGGAATAGAAATCTATTAAATACCTGTTTATAGTTACATAATATAAATTGCAGTAAATTCGTCATCATAAATAACAAATACACACACACACATGCTATTCACAAATATTTGTAGAAAAATTACTGTTCTAACATTCTGTTACTTGATTTAGGATATAATTAAATCCACTTGGAACTCATTATGTTTTGCGTAAGCTATAGATGCGTCAATTATTAAATGGAGTTGACATTATTGTTTTCAGTAATAACGGTTGCTATTCTTTCAGAAAGGCTATCCACTAGTTTTTGAGAAATTTCTTAAAAAAAAAAATGCACACATTCTCCTAAAAGAAACCTAAGAAGACATGTCATTGACCTGAGAAGTTGTGGTCTTAAAAATTTCAGCTCATCTCTCTTGAAGAATGAGACTGGCTTGCACAGAATCCAGATCTCAATTCCATAAAGCACTTGTGGAGCTAAATGGAATGTTAAATTCGGGACTATAATGTCTCACATCAGTGACAGGACTTTCTAGTTTTCTTTTGAAAGAATTGGGAAAAATATTTGCTGAAACATTCCAGAAACCAGTGGATAATATTCTTTATAGAGTAATTGCTATCACTACATTTGCAGGATAGGTAAAAGCATAATGCTTTTAATTATAATCTTATTCAAGTGACATAATGCAAGAATTTTAATGTTTGTGCAAATAATAATGAATAGCATAATGATTTTATTATTAATATTCATGGTATCTAATTTACTGCAATTTATTTTATGTGCTTATAAGTATGAGGTGATATTTATGAGACTCAGATTTTGTATAGAATTCAATATTGAAGATTCAAGTTTGGGGGGAAATGAATGTGGGGAAAATCTCTTGTAATTTAGCTTCTACTCCAGATCAACTGAAATTCAGCTCACCATAATGTCGATTCGACATAATTTTTATTTAATATAGTTCTAGTGTTTTATAGAATTCCTTAAAACTATTCGAAATTTCAGGACTAAAGAAAATTTCTCTCTCTCTCTCTCTATATATATATATATTCTCTCAAAATTTAGCTTCTCTTTCTAAGGCAACTGAATTTAATTCAATGAAACATCGATATCGTTCTGAATCATAATGGTAGAGTACTGGAATTTTCGCATAAGTTGCCCTATCTATCTGGATCTAAAATTAGAAAAGGAAATATATGCAAAAAGAAATATCTGTAAATTTGTCTGTATCTAAAGGGTTGTTATTCGAATTTTCGATACTACTGATTTAAATTCCGCTGAGTTTATAAAATTATTTCATTAAACTATTATTCAATGATATTGTTTAATATATTTAAAAGTTGCAGTTGGAAATTTGTAATATTTTAAGAATTCATAAAGGTCTGGAGCCCCCTTCCCTTCATAAAAATTATGACGAATGAGTTTTATTGTTCTTAGTGCAAGGTGTGTTGTTCCGTTGAAATAAGATGACAAATCGTAAAGTAATATATGTGCTGCACCCAGGTAGCACAACTTATCGCACAATATTGTACGATAATATATGATATTAAACAATATTCCACAATATTAAACAATATTGCGAATATTCATCACTGTCTTACAATATTATACAATATTTGTGTACTATTAGGGCAATATTCATAAGATCATTTTTTTTCATACTTTTAGAGGCATCAGTACTAATTCCATTGGCAGAAAGATTTATTTATTACTTATTTTCATTCCACAGAGTTCCAAGAAGTTTGAAATTCTCTCATGCATTAGATTTACTATCATTTCAATTTAATGTGCATTCAAACATGTTTTCCTTTGCATTGTGTTGAAATTTTTCTTTCTATTATTTTTATAATACTTTCATTAAAACAATTTTGCCTTAATTAAAAGGATAACAATAATTCTGAATTATTTCGTATTTGGCCGGAATTTTATATTTTTAGTTTTTATGGTTAAAAAAACTAATTATCTCAATTAATATTTACAAATTGAATTACTTGAACTTCACATATATAATATTCCGAAGAATTCTGCATACTTAATCTTTGATATTTATATCGTCTCTAATAATAAGAAAATTTTAATTTTCTCAAAAAACTGCATTCTATTTGTTCATTTCATAAAAAAATTGTAGATGGCAGCACAAAACACGTATACCATACTTCATTTTTCATTTAATAAAATAAAAGCGTACGTTATTTTCAATATGTAAAGATTATATCATCTGTAGCTTTCATTTAAGAAAGAGATCGAAGTAATTTATATCCCAGTAACTTTGCTAACTTTCCCAATTTTAGATTAGGTTGTCATTTTGAAACTGAATTGATGAAATGTTTTATCGAATTTTGCAAAGTACATAATTATTAAAAATTATTCATTTACTATGTCTTTTTATTGTTATGATGCTATATTTAGTTAAGACAAATATTTAATAACTTTTCTAACATTTTGCAAACGATTGCATTTCTGACATTTAATATTTCAATGAAATACAGTTAGAAAAAAATATTTAAAAAAGTAGTTATTTATGTTTCTAAAATAAAGCTATTCATATATCATCGCTTTTGTTTTGTCCTTTTAAGATTTTATTAATATTTTTTTTTGCAATGCAATAGTACTATCATCCAAAATATGTTTTTTCCTTCTGAATAATAAAGGAAAACAATAGGAAACTATAAAAGATTAAAGGAATTTATTATAGTTTATACGATGCCTATAAATTGCACTGAAAACAATTTTTTGAAACTTGTAGTACATTTTGAAGAAAGAAGAAACGCCAGAGCAAAATAAATTAAGTAAAAGACATGCGTATTTACATTTGTAATGTGACAGAGGTAATGGTTAAGATAAAATATTTATTTCATTCGCTTCCAAGGTAAGGTTTTATTATTTCTAAATTACTTCGGTTCCATTTGACTTTTGTATGTTTAATAATCTTATTTATCAAAAACTATTAGGAATATTAGCTTAATGTACATTTAAACAGAGTAAAAAAGCTTTTAGATAACAATTAAACAGAAAAAAATTAGCTAGAAAGGAAAAATGGATTAGATTATTTATTTAAAAATATCATTTCATGTCGTCTTTTCATATGGTATTTTAACAATAAATGTATGATTTGAAAACATTTTTAAGTTAATAAAATGAAGTAATTATCCATAGCAGAGACTAGAATAAATAAATTTAATTACTTTATTTTGTGGAAAAGTCGTTCAGTAAGAATTAAATCTGTGAACTTTGATAATTTCTTAATTTCAAAATCGACAAATATGCCTGTAACACTAAAAGAAAAAATGGACAATTTAAAATTATTCATATATCTTATCAGGGTTATTTTGCTTTTTAAAAATGAGTTAGGTATTTGAAAATATTTGAGATAAATGAATTATTCAAAAATATCGAACATCCGTTTTAAATTAAAAAATAATAGACAAATTATTTCAAACATTGCTTAGATTCATAAATAATATTTTTAACTCTGAAAATGATTGAAGAGAATGTAAAATTAACTTTTCAATGAGACCAATTTAGTAGCATATAATTTTTTTTCTCTAATTTTAATAAATAAAAAAAAATTCCATTGTTTTAATGAAATTTAAATCGTTTTCATTATCACTATAAAAGTTTTGCCCAGATATTTTTTTTATTGTTTATAATCAAAGTATGAAGGAATGTCTTATATTTGGCATATTAAATTGAGCCTATTTTAAAGCATGGTTAAAATAAAATTTTTGAATTTAAAAAAAATTATGGTAATTACATTTTTATCATATTACTGGATGAATAAATATATGCAATCTTACTTTAAATTTGAAGTTCTGTGTCCTTATTCTAGTGCTCTAAATATTTTTATTGAACCAGTTAATAAATATCCCCTAAAATATAAAAAAATTGTGAAATGTTTTAGATATTTCAACCCCCCCCCCCTCTTTCAACATTGAATAGTTATATTTGTTAACTTTATATATTTTATGAAGATGGTAAGATTCAGAAAGCAAATTATTTGGTTACTTGAAGTTTCATCATTTCGTATTTCCGATTAAAATTCAAAATTTTAGCTGAGGTGACAAAAAAAAAAGAAAAAAGGATTGGATAAATTTATCGGCATAATATAAGCTGCAGAAATAGCTCAAATATCACGTATCTCAGAATCCGAAGTTAAAAAAAATATTTTACAGTGAGAGCTGTAAAGCCCTAATTACTAATAAATGATTTTCTTGAAATTTTTCTATATAACAATCCAGTTGATATAGCTGGATACTAATGACAACTAGTCTCTAACAGCTTCAAAAGGAGTTACTCACTTCCTGGCTAAGCATCCGAGAGAAATGAGTAACAGTCATCATGATAGCAGTGATGCAGGAACTATGATCGAATCTTAATGCATCACCGACCACAATAATTGTACAATAATAGTAACAGGTACGTCCCGTCATAGATAATTGTAACTGAATATCACATCAGATCTCGCCCACCAAATGAAGCGAGAACCAACTACCAGACTGGAAGTTTCTATTCCTCTTATTTGGAATGGTACCCGAGAGTGACTAATGTATAATAACCACATCGAAATTACACGAATTTGTTGAATGGTTTTTATACCCCAATGACAATGAGGTGGGAATTTTGGTTGATTTGTAATGGCTATCATTCGTCACGATTTAACCCCTTCTTAAGATTAAATTCTACCATTGATGTGTATATATGTGGAAGGGAGTAATAATAAACAAAACCCTATATGGTAATTATATCAACCAGTGGGACGAAAGCAAACTACCATATTTAAAGTTTTTCATCCAAAATTTGAGGTGCCCCGTGAGGGCAGGAGAAGTGATTAGCTTCTAATAAAACAAATTTCCTGATGCAGTTAGTTATTATTATTATAACACACACACCTTTCGATACCTCCCTTCGCTGTTTCATGTTGATTTCCGTTTTCTTCTTTGTGCTTCTTCGGGCGGTAACTTCTTACGACCCTGCCCTATATTGGCTACACAGAAGAATCGGGTGTATGGTGGGCATTAGCACCATATTGTAACTTTTTATTGGTCATAAGTCTCCAAATATGACAGCCTTCTTTATCATTTTCTAATAACCGTAAAAGCGAAAAACTGATGCCTCAAAACTCATAAATCGTCAATTTTCTGCTGTGCCTTTCAAACCCCCCCCCAAAAAAACATAATTTTCTAGCATGATAATTAACCATGGATATAATGCATGTTTTTGAAGCCACACACACACACACACACACACACACACACACACACACACACACACACACACACACACACACAACTAATCATCAAAAAGCGTCAAATCATTCTTCAAATCCAATTTTCTCATCTAGATTTCAAATTAAGGTTATTTAACTAGTAAAATTAATATTCGGAATTTATGATAAGTAATGAAAATTAATGGATGTGAAATGATGGTGAAGAAATTGCTTTATAACCTAGAGCATCTTCTACATTAACAACAATTTCCATTTGTTATATTTAGTTAAGCTAATTAAATTGGAATGTTGAATCATGACTTTTATTTATAATATTTCTAAATATTTTATATTAAATTCTATACTTTCAGAAATTTAATAAATATTCTAAAATAATTAAGTTAATATTTTTTATTACTGTTATTAATAAAAAATGAATAATTTAGTTAGTTATGATTAAAATCTATCTTCCGCTTTAATATTTCATATGCATATTTCGATTTATAAAATATCACCCAAATGGGCTTTCGACGGCCTCGTGATATAAATGTTAGTTGCTAGAATTTTTTTCGCTCAGTCTTTATTAATAATAAAAGAGAATACGTATGTGTATATACTGGCACCCTACAGGACAGAACATTTGAGCGAGTGTTAACAAATTTGGTATAAATAAACTTTGAATGATGGGATTTTTTTTGTAATTTTTATTATATTTTAATTAATTAAAAACTAAGGTATATTTTGGAGTTTTCCGATATAAATCTCAAAAATATTACGGCATAAACATAATTAAAATCAGTTTAATAATAAAAACTGTCTTTTAAATTATACTAATTTAATTATTATACTATTTTTTCCAAATTTTTGACAATTTTTAAAATATTTCTGTTTTTGATTTTCCACAATAAGTATTACTGTTAAAAGGAAATTTGAACCGTTTTCATCGTTTCCTTTAATTATTAATCGCTGGTTTTTTTTATTGTTGAAAGATAAGGAAGAAAATTTTTGTTTAATATCTATCCTAGTTACATGCGGAGTAAAAAGTGCAGTTACAGTATCGCAAAAGTTTGAAAATAGACGGAACAGAATATTATTCTTTTAATTGTGCTATGATGCCTTGAAATTGGTCATTAGAATAGTTAATATGCATCATTAAATCTCTTCTTCTTTCACTCTTTGTGTGTAATGAACTATGCAGGGAAAATCAGTGGATCTAGAGTACAAAATTTCGCACAAACATATTTTGGAGGGTTAGAATGTGCTCCTTGAAATATATATATTTTTTGAAATTGTAATTAAAAAATATTTGACTAATATTATGATGATTTATCACTATAATTCCTGAAAAATTAGCATAAAATGGTTTTGTGACCTCTTTAAAATTTTATACCTTTCTTTTACAATATAAACGACACATTTACTGCTACAATGAATCACACATAAAAAATTTAATTTGAAGTTTTCGAAATTGTTAATAATACCCATCCAGTTAATAGCCAAAGATGTTTATCTTTGAAAGGTAGACAAGAATATCAGTTGCATAAAAATAAATTTTAAAAACTGTAGCAGTTGCATTACACTTACCTTCTCTTTTGGATACTAGATGGCGATACCTGATTAAGCCATCCCATATGTAATCCCATAATGCATTGCGATTGTAATGAGAATGAGATGTGATGCTGAACTGTGAAGCGCGCGCGTGAATGTCTTGTCTTTGTGTTTGTAATTGTTTAATGTGTGAATGTGGTTATTAAAGAAATGTTTCCAACAACATTCGTCCTGTTGCTTCCTGCACAGATCATAATAATCAACATACCACCACAAAACTACAATATTTAACTCAGTTTGAATGAAAACGGTTTCAAAGAATGATGCAAATTATATTTAAACATTGAGAATAGCAATTCGATGACAGATTTTTAAAAATAATCTAATATTTCCACAATATTTTTTTTCAATAGTAATGGCAACACTAATCTTCCTTATTTTTAGAAAAATATAATTTAATGCAGGAAAATGAGTCGTTTAATTCATTGTCCCAAAGCATTCACTAAATTCTTCAAAAGTCTGATTTGAAGAAAATGAAATGAAATTTGAAGACATTTGTAGTTTCAGAATTTTCTATAGCTTATGCACTATTTATGATTTTCCTTTCTATTTGTGCAGATAGTTTTTTAACGATTTTTCTCTCAAAAATAATGTAAAATATATTTTACTTATAGCTGTAAATTTTAACTCAACCATTTCATTCTAGCTTCAAATTATGTTCTTAAAACTCATTTCTTATCTTGTCTGAGAGGTTGTTTACCACAACCCCTCAAAAATGTTAATATCATTTCTTTGACGCAGTTGATATAAATATCTTCATTACTGCTTCTATGGTCGAAGGAAGGTCTCAGTAATTACTTACTACAAGTAATCCATAATTAATTGTAGATAAATTGCTTTGTCATACTTGTTAAGCAGTTATTTTTGATAAAATCTTTTGCATTTAATTTGCGTGCATAAAAACGGAATAAACATATGAAAATTCTATTTTTTAATCATATCTACATTACCATTTGTCTAAGGTAAGTCAATGCTTTCCCGTAGATAATTTTTCGTGCATTGTGAAAATCATTGGTTAATCTTTTGATCATTTTAACATTTTAAAGCCAAAATTTATGTTAACAACCGTTTTTTATAATATTTCCGATTTTGATAATAAAGTGAAATATGTAAAGATGGGAGTAAATATTTAATATTACTTCTAAAAATGAATTTCCTAAGTTTAGCTTAAAAAAGTATAGATAAAAAATGAGTACTAATAAGAAAATCGATGTTTAGTACAAGGATTTAAGCACCATTGCGTTTTTTTATTTAAGGAATGGTTTAGAAATGAATTTTATTCTTCATTTCATAGAAAATGAAGTAATGAGCAATTAACACACACTTTTTTTTTATACACAGCAAAGTATATAGGATCATTATTAAAGCTAAAAGAACTTTCATGTATGGACCAAGTACCATAAAATTAATAACGAGGAAAAAGAGAATTATAATATATTTAAGGTAAAACATTTAAATGCTTCTGAAGAATGAGATTTTTTGCATCATTCTTAATGAAAAAATAGTTTTGCTTAGCAAAGTATTTGTCGTTATTGTTTAGTAGTCAGTTCAACAACCAATTCGAAATTTTTTGAACTCGTTCGCAAAATGTACATTCAGATCATTTCCTTAATTATTATGATACAAATATTCATCAATAATACGTTGTTTTTACCAATAGAATTATTATTATAGAACTTTTTTCAGTAAAATGCTTACCATAGAAT
>JAPMOR010025455.1:0-25283 GCA_026543865.1 Argiope aurantia
AAAACATATATTCAATAAGTTATGAAAATAAAAGAATTAATCCTCAACTGGAGAAATGAGGTCTTACAAACTGCTAAAGATTGTTTTCCCAGCACTCCTACTCTGTTTTTAGTTCAATGGAATGGGCTTGTAGCGTAGTTATTATTTCAAAACTCTGACTACATGTTTACAATTTCTGAAGTTTTGATGCTTCCTTTTTTTAAAAAATTAGTTTTTATTTCCACATGGTCTAGGAGATCATACCTTCCCTACTAGCGTTCCAACATTGTGCAATCCTTAAGGAATGTCATTGGGATTTTCAGAATATCATCCAACATTCTGATGCAGAATTCACAAACTTCTAAAAGAAGTAGGATGCGATTTTAGTTATGAGGAAAACTGTAAAATGGATTTTTGAAGTTCGCATTTTAATAATTCTGAATTATTTGAATATGAAGATCAATAGGAAAGCGGCCTTCTTCATGCAAAAATTATTATTATGGGAAAGATCGTTTTAAATGCTCATAAGACGGAACAAGATTAAATGTTAGAACATCAGTTCACAATATCATCCGACGTCAAGGTTAATATTCGCATGGACAATTAAAAGGAAAAATCGAATTGGGAGCATCCTTGACAGATGAACTTTCAGACAATATTGTAAAATGATCTGTTAATAATTTCTGCATTTAAATTATGAAATAAAATACACTCATTACTAAATTCATACTGCCTCTCGTACTTTTTACAATAAGATTCGAAACATTCTTTTCTCAAGGTTCTGCGTCAATGCTTTAAGATATTCACTTCACTTGACATTTATATTCACAGCTATTTAATCGGATTCATATGACTTTGTCTATACGATAACCGCAACTGATATGTACAGTCGCGAAAAACACCACTTCTTTTTTATTCTGGAATCGTTCATCACACCATCATAAAAAAAAAGTAGCATTCGAAAGAAATTAACGTACCCTTAAAGAATTTTGTATCAAAATTTTCATAAGGGTGTGTCTATATAATGAAATAAGAACAAACCAATATTTTCAAAGACAATACCCATTTTTCTCATCAAGTTATTAAACTACAGCAAAAGTTATTTCCGGAAATTTTCATTATTCTAGGTCTATTCGTTTCGAAATTATGAGCTAATAAAGTTTTGACTTTCTAATGCTAAAATTAAATTTTGAATTATTGTTCATATCTTTAAAAAATAACATTGTTATTGATCAAAACTTTTTGTTATGAAAATATAAGGCATTCTTCATATTTTTGCCCACATATTTATTATTAAAAATCATTTTTACTATGCAAATTTTTTTTAAAAATTAAAGTTAAAAAAATTTAATTGCAACACACTTAAATTTGGACATGATTCGAAGGAGAAGGTCATTTTATGGGGACGAAATTTCAGCTCATTCCTATGAGTAGTTTTTTTCATTATATTAAGTTTTTTGCATTGCCCCTAAAACTATGCATTTAGGGGTGCATTCACAAATTTTAAAATGTCGACAGCCTTTAATTTGGCATTTAAACGCTACCATTCATGCATTACTTGAAGCAAATATTGTTTTTCACTTTTTTGTATATATATATATATAAAATTTCGTCAGTGACAAAAAATAGGAAATCAGTGTAAAAAAAAATGCTTTTCGTTACCATACTATTTTATTAATAGTCGTTACTTTTAAATATGGAGGATAATCTCTGTCCCTGTAGCAATCTGGAATTTTTATTTGTCGACTCATATAAGGTCACTTATAGAATATAATTAATTACTGAAAAACAGAAATTTTACTTTTTAAGTAATTTGAAGGATTTAACTATTTAATTTTAGAAACATTCTGATGAATTATTTCTTTTAGTAATTAATGCATAAATAACTCTATATTTTGTAACAAAACAAGGGCCATTAGTGTTTGTTTAAATTTATTGGTGTTTGTTTAATATTTCTTAAAAAACTCACAAATTTAATAAGATTAATCCGTTGTAATTATAACTATTATAATATTGTATATAATCATAAAACGAATAAAAAAATTCAGCGATCAAAACAATATTATATAACATATTTAGTAATAATATTTTGGATGAAAAATATATCTAACATTAATTAACAAATCATTCACAAAGTAATGATTAATATTTTAGTTTACTACTAGTTTTGTCAAAATAAAATTACATATTTTTTCTTAATATTTAAATGAAGAGCAGAAGTGGATCAAATGAAGCAGAAAAACAATAAATTTCAAGTAGTTACTAGTTAGAGTCATTCCAATAATTTTTGAAAAAAAAAAAAAAATTCAAACTTTTAAGAATGAATGCAAATATTGAACTTCTATCTAGTCTCAAACTTTTAAGAATGACTATGTTATTTTTAGTAAGTTACATTTAGATGTATTATTACAAATTGTAATGTTTTTAATTGATTTTAGTAATCCATTTAATATAGTTCATTCATAAATGCTATATTTTTTTCTATGCTAATTTATTTGAATTTGTCATGTTCAAGCAAATAGGTCCTAATATAAAATTTTGACAAAGAAGCTGGTTACTTCTGAAATACATCCTATGGAATAATTATTCTCACAATTATACAAATAATAATTATTCTTATAATTATACCTATTTTTAAATTTCTATTCATATAAGAAGCAGCAAAATATATGATGGTTAATAGCTTAAAAAAAGTGCTATAGTATTGGAACATTTAGAGTGAAGTTCTGCATTTTGCTTTCCATATCTGTAATATGCATATATCCTATATAGTGTCTTCATATAATGAAATCTTTCAAAATCAAACATTCGTATAGAACACTAAGTTACCAGTAAACAATATAAGAAAGCTGTTTATATTTATCAGTGAATGAAAAGCATTACTTTTTTGTATACTCATAAAATAAAGCAGTGTATCATTTCATGCCTATTTACGAGTAGTAAGCAGTGATGATAGGAATAATACATACCGATGAAAAAATGCAGGAATAAAGAACGAAAAAAAAAGTCAGTTTTTTTCTTTTTTTAATCAATAAGATATTGATTTTAACTTTAAAATTTATATATTTTTAAACAATAAAAATAAATTCAGTTTTATTTCTTTTGCTAAAACAACAAAACTTTCCATTTTGGTGCTTTCAGCGTAAAAGTGATTCATACTCAGGCACAATTTAAACAAAACTCTCAATTCTCTATAATATTTATTTGTGGAAAGAATCAAAATGTTCACTATAAATATTTTGTCATGAATGAAACAGCAGTAGATTATAACATGAATATTGTGATTCTGTAGATATTTTTTAAGGTGTCACAAAAATAAAATTACCGAAGTCCAGAGAATATCAAGATTATACACGTCTACATATGGAAATACCCTTCAAAGCAAATGCCAAATATTTCCCGACGTGATCATGATATATTAACCAAAATTTGTAGTCCGAGTAATTTCTTCACGGGGATTATATTCATGACATCAAAATTGGCAATGACAAAGGGAATTTTGAAGTTTGTACAATTTTAAATATGTAAACAATCTCTTTCCAAAATTTTAGATACAACTTTTAATGTTCCTTACTACTTTTAAAATGGTATTTTTAGTTTTTATATAGAATGGTCGAAAGCAGAATAAAGTTGGGTGGATCATTTTTTTACGTGACTGTACACACACACACACACATACACTTGTTTTTAATATGTATCAAGGAAAGAGGCTGTGATTGTGCTATTTAAGCAAATATGTTTTAAACATGTATCCGTCTTAATAAATATTAATTTAAAAAATTCTTTCGTCTTACAACTACATCACTCTATCATTCTCTGAAATTTCACACAAAGGTAAAGGTTTTACCTATCATTTACTCCAACTTATTTTCTATTCTAAACAACAAAGGTTTATGGATCCACTCTCTGATCACAAGAGAACTTCCGATTAATTGATTAAGCTAAAGATGACTTCTGACTTTAAGAAATGCATTCACATGGACAATTAGGACTACTAACAAATTAGAAAACTATTTGGGAACTTCTCTTCACAGATGAACTTTTATAAAATATTATAAAATGGACAAACGCAAAAATTGAAAAATCAAGATAGATTTTTTCTGATATAACCAAAAGTGAAAGAGCAAATATTGGTCAGAAAGACGCTTTTATGATTATTTATATGCATATCTGTCTTTAAATCAAACCATTGAAGATGTTGAAATTCGATTATTTATCAAAATATTTTGTTGGAATTTTAAAAGAATGCAGTCTTGTAAATCCCGCTTTCTGAATAAAGTTCAAAATTTTCAACTCGCCAGTTAATTTTTAATCTAATGTAAGCCATAATATGCTAATTAAGCTAAAGATGTAATAAAATGTGTACGAGTCAATTTATTAAAAGAGGGACCTCATAATGTGCAATGCTTAGGATTACAAAATTCTTAAATCCGCTACTACATTTATCGACTTCCGAAACACAAACACTGATATCATGTCCATAGGTTGGACATTTAACACGCATAAAGGATTAAATCTCACCAGCCTCTCGGAAAATGTTTGTAATTCTTGCTTTTATGATACATTAGAGGACTAGAATGTAACGGCGAAAGCTGCAACTTTTAAGACATATGCAGATATACTATCCACGACCTTCATCGACCCACTCACTCATAGGATAAGGATTATTTAAATAGCCAGCGGGAAACGAATTCCCATACAGCCTTTACGAGCCTACAGAGTAGGGGTAAATTAAAATTCAGGCCCACACATTAAGATTCAGCACATAATAATTTACAATAACAAAACATTTCAAATCGCAGATACGAGAGAAACTACTATTTGTTCATAAAATAAAGAAACATTAGCACTTCCAGAAAACAAACAAAGCAATATAACTTAGTCTTCAAATTTCAAAAATTCACAAATTTTAAAATAATTGATGACTTTAGACAGCTAACTCTCTAAAAAAAAAAAAAAAAAAAAAAAACCTTATTTGTAATTTTTAACCATATGGGTTGAAGGGAAGAGATGAAAATCCTTTGTGAAATCCCAATGAAAAACAAATTTCATTGCTGTCATTGTTGCAGTTATCAAAAAGCATACATACATACCTGTGGCTCATGAGGAATTCAAGATTGAGAACTCCCTATTTTTTATAATGAATGAATTGTATAAAATGAAGTGCTTGTCCAAATAAGGTCCAGCCATTCCACAACCGAATAGGAAATAAAGGATAACAGAGAGCCATAAAGACAAACTATTAAATCATTTAAAGTAACAACTTCATAATTACCCTACATTTCATATCCTTAAAATTGAAATTCCAGACTTTTGAGCAAGCATTGAAATCGCCCATAGTTGTATTAATTTAGCATTAGTATCACCTGTAATTTTTAGAAACGAACTTAGAAATATCGAATGTTTAATTAAAAAGTTCATATTGATGTGAGGAAGGGCAGAATGTGCTGGGAAAAGACTAGAAAACATATTTATTTTTGGAATAGAAACAATTTATAAGGGAAAAATGTTAACAGGCATCAAATTTAAAGTTAGGATTTAAACAAAACAACAATATTTTATTAATTTTTAGAAGTATAAAAAGTTGATACGTGTTTCGGTTGGACAAGAGCTGAAATGTTATGATTTTCTGAGGATATATTTTTCATCTTGTTTCACGCCAATGCAGCATGCAACATTAAACCTTTTGATCATGCTATTCCATAAATTCAGCATCAGAAACTCTTCTAAAGATAGGATCAAAGATAACACTGCAAGAGATGTTCAAACATTTCAGTCACTACCTCAACAGGAAAAGTAACCTAAAGGATAAACCTACTGAATTTATTAGCCTGTTTCATAAAAACAATCTACATTAAGATATATCCTGAATTAAGTTATACAACCTTTTTAATTTCACAAATCAACGAAAGAACAAATTTGTTAATAAGGAATATAGATTTGTAGAGAAAATGTTATTTTTATTACCATGTATCTGAATTCAGATGAACTATTAACACATTGATTGCTGTAGTGAATTTCTCACAAAGTAATTTATATGGCTCCGGTGGTCACCAGTAACCCCCATGGCAATCAACATGTTAACAAAGATAAAAGATGGCTCTTGAAATTCTCAACTTCAGCACAACTCTCCTTGTGGTCTGTTTAGGATCACTACTGAGAAACTCAACCAATTTTAATGTTGAGCCCCACAAATTGACCACATATTTCAATCCTACCAGACTAACCATATAAGCAGTTAGGGTAGTAGTTGACTGAAAGAAAGGGGATCAATACCATATTACCTGCCTAAAAAGTTAATGACCATAAGAAGCTAGGAGCAAACAGACAGCAACAGCTTCTCACTAAGAGCCTCTTTGTTTGCCTGTCAAGAGAGAAAGATAGAAACCAAAAAACAGAGGAGGTTAAGTCAAAAAGGAGACCAAAGCACCAGGATTCCTCTGGAGTTTGATGATTTTGACATCTGAAGATGTACCTTAGAGGAGAATTAAATGTAAACATTACTAAGTAGGTAATAATAAAAAAGTAATTAGTGGCATTCCCTCTTTAGAAATTTTTTTAAAAAAAGAAAACATTTTGAAATAAAGCGATGGATAGTGAAATGCAATATTCTGGTTCCTAGTAATTAAGTTATGAAGCAAAATAAATTTTTGGCCTTCAAACTAAAACATTAAAGAACAAAATAAAGAAACTGAAAAATAAAAAGAAAAAAAAATTTAAACTGCTTTGACATATTCAGAATAAAGTAACAAATAACGATACCCAGAATGATGCTAAATGTTAAAAAATGCTTAATCAAAGACAAAAATAGTGCATTTTGAACTACAATTAATAAGATCCTCTTCCTAGATCCCCCTTCTTTTGTACGATACTAAATCTGTAATTTATATACAGATAATAATAAGATTTTTATGCATAAAGTATTACTAAACTTGCTGACATGACTTTTAATTAAGTAAGTGGAAAAATAATGTGGAAAGGCTCTTGAATAAAACTTTATTATTGGTTTTTTTTTTTTTTTTTTGAATGAGAGCTTATCTTAAGAACATACCAGATAATACTTTCAGAGGTTTATCTGTACCACTTCCAACATAGAAAATTCTAACTAAACCATCTTCACAGGCTGTTGCTATGGTGCTTCTGCAAATATTAACATAAAAGGTAACATAAAAGTAGTGCTCTCATGACAAATTTCAAGAAGACATTTGTATGCTTAACTAATTAAAACAGTATAATCAATCTGATTACAGAACAAAACACCAACTACCACAAAATATTTCCTCCGAAATTAAAATACTTCATCAAAGCTACATATATTAAAGAATTCTACACATAAATAAAATAGTTAAGTAACACTTAAAGTTTAGTGAAATCTAACCAAGAATCAATTAAATTTCAATTAATGTAAGGTAATGAATTAATCAAAAATATTAGCTTACACAATCACTTACCTGATATTCTAAATAAATAAAATATATTAGTTCTAACTATCTATATGATATAGTGTTTGGCTAAATTTTTGCTCAACATAACTCATCACCAAGATAGGATCACAGGTTAGTATGAGACAGCATAGTTAACAGCAAACATAGGATGGCAAGAATCATTTATTTTCATTTTCAGAAGATTTTGTTGTTGATTTGGGAATAATAGATGTTTTAAAGTAGTTTTTTTCAAATTTAAAATTAGTAAAGGTATTATTAAATGCTATATAATACTAAATAAAAATTAATTCTACATAAGTTTTTAAAAAATGACTGTTAATGCCAGCAGCAAGTAGGCTGTATAAGAACATTTTGCTTTATACATCTGATGATCAAGAAACATTTTTTACTCTCATACATTTATATTTTGAAACACTGGGATAATTCTAACTTTTGCAAAAGTAATAAGCAAATTTCAAAATATAAAATCTATAATTATATTCAATTAAAATATCATGGTACTGAAATATAAATTCTTTAAAAACTTAATGCTTCATGGCATACATTGAAAAACATCAACATTTAACTAAAATATGTTGATCCAAACAAAATCTTAAGTAAAATCAAATGAGAAATTTGCATGAAGTACCATATTATACTAAAATATTATGTTTTGATTACATATTTGACCCTTGCTTTTAATGGAAGAATAAAACAATTATCATCACACTCCTAAATTTAAATTATGATAATACATGGTTGTAGCAGCTACTTTCCAATAAATAACATTTGCATACACATTAACACAAAATCACCTAAGGAAACACCTTGGAATTCAATTCTTCAAAGTGTTTAATAAGGTAATCAAATCTTACTCATTATTAGGATTCCAATCACAGCCATACACAGTTGAAGGATGTTTGAAAGACTGAATCAATTTCCCATCAGTCTGATGTATCATACTAATGAGAAGAAAAAAAAAAAAGAACATGTATTAAAGTAGCATATTTTATAAGGCTTCATAAAAAATACTGGATAAAATAGTTATTAAATTTTTTTTAAAAAAATTAATAACATGTAAAATTTAGCAACTGGTTGTATTAACTAAATGATAAGATTATCAACCTCTCTATTATATGTAATAAACAAAATGTACTAATAAAATTAATGTCGGTATGTATAATTGTATTATACTTAACAAATATTATATAAAATGCCACCAATCTGGTTAAGTAAAAAGTAAATTAAATAACAACAACCTTCATCAGTTATTATATTAGGTGGCTCATCATGTGAAATATAAGTAGCAAATCAACTACATATGTTATCTGAATTTCTAAAGGTTTAAATTATTAAGAAGATGATGAAGAAACATTTTCTAAAAATTAAAATGCTGTGGGTACGTTTGTTAAAAGAGACTGATATTCTACATGTTGACTGATTATTCAGTTTTAAAAGCATTCTGTATGTGTCCTAACATCGAATAAAACAACATTTTTAAATAAATAATTAAGTAGAAGTATAATAAGCAAATAAATTTTTTAAAAGATAAAATAAATTTAGTTTTAAGAAACTGGTCTGGGAAGAATTTTTATTTAAGATTTAATAGCTTTCTCCCCCCTCCTCCACAAGTCTAATCCAATGAAATAGTTCAAACATTTTGGGATAAAGTTCAGAAAGACTGATCACTTTATCCATCTTTGAAATCAAGAAGAATGAAATGATATAAATATTTAAAACATTGGAATTTTCAAAAGCAAAATTTTAAAACATTTCAATTTAAAAATATAAATCAATAATCATTTCCAAGTGAAATATTTTACAAAGCTGGCGATGACAAAAGAAGTAAAATACTAATTTTAATTCTGTAAATGAAAATTATGTAGAAAACTGGTAATATAACATATCTTGGTACCTCTACCTACTGTAAATTTGTCAATCTTAGCAATTCATTTTTCTATAAAATGAAGCTTCTAGTAAATTTTGCTACTGAAAATATTAAATGAAGTGCAAATTATCTGTTCCTAATTATAAGCTTCTAGAAGTAGCCCTGTATTTATATTCTGGTTTATATTTCATGTTCACAAGAAATCAATTTAACTAAAGATAGGCAGAGTAAAAGAAAAATTGCACGAATTGATTGTTAACATGGTACAAGCAAACTATCTTTTTTTCAGTAGATCTTGTGTTCCCTGCTTCCCACATTCTTAAGCCCTCTTCCCATGAATCCTCAAAGATATATCTATGCATGCATGACAATCAAAATTCTGTGTAATCATCTATTTTTTTATATTACATATATATAATGAATGTGCTATCTAAAAGAAATGTGCTACATCTTGAAAGGAACCATAATCAAGATGTTATTACAAAATAATAACATTGACTTTGAGATAAGTCAATGTTTCATACTCTTAGAGATAACAAAACCCTACCAAGTCCCATCTCCTCCTCCAGATGCAATTTTTCTAGCATCAGTTTGATTCCAAGCAACACAATAAACATAAGTGTCTTGGGCATGCTGAAAAGGATAATATTCTCATAAGCTGAATTTTAAGTGAGAAAGTAGGGAAATAAAAACAAAGGTTAAAAATGTATGCATTTTCTCTTTTTTAATAACAGTATCAATTGCCATTGCAAATTACACATTTTATATATCTCAAAATTTGTAATCTAATGTTGAATAATTGTCACTAAGCCTTCTTCCAGATCTAAAATAGGCAAATTACAAAAATTTAAAACAATTACTTTTAAGGAAGGATTCTCTTTTAATAAGGTAATAAAAAATTATAGTAAATCAGTAATATATAGTTTTATAATAATTTTTTTTCATTCACTGAACTTGGAACAGAACTGTTGTGGCTAAAAATCATTTGGAACAGAAGCAAAATATTTTACGGTTTCAGAATGACAGCAATAAAAATATTTTAGGAATTTTAAATAGTAGCATATAAAGTGTTCCTTAACACAGGACATATGCTTAACTTTACAATATTCTTTTATTTTATCAGTCTTATTTTACCTGAAAAGTAGCATTTTATCTTTATGCATACATATGGTCATATTAATTTATATCATAATGGATAATTCTGAATGAATTTTTAAAATTTCAAATTATGATGTACTCCCAACTATCTAACCTAATATGTGGGAAGATAAACCAAATAACAAAAAGTTAAAGATCTCTAAATGTTCACTTTCTATCCCATTCATACCATGAAAAACACTTCTTATACATAAACTTATTTTTATTCATATATATATATTCAGAGGTTCAAACAATTAAGAATACACTTCATTTTTTTTTGCACAAAATAACACTTTGATTTATGAATAATGCACAAAAAAATATTACAAATTTTTTTGCTGAGGCATTAAACTATAGATATTTTACTTTTTATATACACATACACAAGAAAAAAATTCCTTAAAAATCATATTATTTATACAATTTTAAAACTTTATTAAGCAAATTTTGCAGTAAAAAAATTGAGAATACTCTTATGAAAAAAATGTTTAAATACTACTAATATTTTCTACTTGGTGCTACTTTAATCTAATTTTGAGTAATCTTATCTTAAACCTTTTTAGTGATCATCTTTGTGGGATGAATTAGAAGAGCTTAAAGTCAAACTTTTAAATAGAAAATGGTTTCTCAAAGAGTAAACCAGTACTGATGAAAGGAAATTCACATTAAGATTATTTAAAAATAGAAAATCTTATTATGAAATAGCTAAAATTGTTGGTAAAAGCTATATGCGTGTTCAGAAAATCATTGGAAAATTTTAAGTGATGGATTGATTGAAAATATAAGTGGAAGAAGAAGGAACGATATTTTAAGTGGTGTCTCAAAAAGGAAAATTTTACAAGAAATCAAGATGTATCTTAAATTAAGTGGAGTCAAATTAGCTGTAGAAATTTTTTAAATCATTGGCAGAAGTATAAGTGCTGAAACTGCTCAAAATGCGATTAGATAAGGTGGATATAAAAGTTGAGTTGCTAGAAACAAATCGTTCATTAGCTTGCAAAAAATAGAAAAAAATGTTTGGAATTTGCAAAAACTCATCAATTTAAGATCAATAACTTTTGGAAGAAAGTTGTATTTAGTTATGAAAGTAGATTTAACATTTTCACAGTGACGACCATTGCATCTGCTCAATACCACATTAGATCGAAAATTTTTACATCCTACAGTTAAACATGGTAGAAGTGCCATCATGGCTTGGGGTTTGTATGACTTCAATCAGGGAAGGAAATTTAGTTTTTATAGATGGCATTATGAACTATATGGTTTGCTTGAATATACTTCACAGGAATTCGAGAAAGTGCTAAAAATTTGAGTTCAGATAGAAATTTCATATTCCAGCATGACAACCCTAAACATATGACATATAACATAGAGATGTGACATCTTTTTCAGTGTAAACAGCAGTCACACATACCACCACAATCCTCCAACACCAATGTCATAGAAATTCTGTAGGATAGACTTGAAATACCGACCCAAAACAACAAAATTAGAAACAAAGCTCATTTAAAACAAGTGTTGTAAGAAGAATGGGGTAAAATGTCTTCAGATGCCATCAAAAAGTTGAATGAATCAGTACCATAACTTTTTCAAGACATTATAAAAGCCGAAAGACATGCAGCTAAATATTGACACTTCCTTTGTAAGTGAGATATTACAAAAATTTCATTGGTGCATTATCAATTTTCTTAGGTAAAAATCTGCATATATTTATTTAAAATGTTTTGGTAACTTTTAATTTTATAAGTCTTTTATTAATTGTTCTTTATTAAATTAAATTAAACCATTTGTTACGTGCAAAAAAAAAAAAAAACTGTTTACACTTTTTGTTAATGTGTTACTTATATTGAATGTAGGATTTACAAAGTAAAAGCAAGGTGTATTCTCAATTGTTTGAGCCATTATATATAACCTCCTACCACAAATTAGTATTTTATAAATATTTGTGGCAAGATATTTAAGGAAAAAAACAAGAATTTAAAGTACAAATAATAATGCACATACTTTAAGACAAATTTTATGAAATAACTTAACTGCATGAAACTTAAAATCCTGTATACTGTATAATACAAACTTTATGACACTTTATAAATAAACAAAATGATGACATAAAACACTGACTTAGTTCTGAAAAAAACTATTCAAACTTTTTTTTATGGTTTATTGATAATTGATTACATTAATGTATAAGGATAGGTTTACGATAAAAATATCAAAACTAAAAGATGAAAGTAAAACTTTGTTGATTGTAACACAGGCTCATGGTGGCTAAGCTAATTATTCTGTATTTTATATCATAAAGTTCTTTTTTTTTTTTCAATAACTAGGCTGAAAAATTGACAGTCTATTACATTTCTTTAATCTGGAATATGATATAAATATTTAAGGCAATACATATTGCTTTTATAAATTTCAAAATATTTGTTTTGAAAAAAATATCCATGACACACAATATATTCCTCAATATTTGACTTTATATTTCTTTTAATAATAAATTACCAGCTTATCTCAATTTTTAAATTATCTCCTGAAAGTTAGATCAAATCAACCAGAAGCAGACATAGCATTGATTCTTACAATATTGTTTAGAGTAGATAAAAAAAGTTAAATCAAACAACAAAATAATAACTAATACTTTTTTAATTAATATTAGATGTAGATTAGCTGATGTTGACATCAAAATTAAGAATACAGATAACTATAATGAAAATTAAAAATTTGCAAAAAGTAAATTCTTTTATGAAGCTACTAAGTTCTTCAGATTGCTTATTTTTACAACCACTTCTAGATTTAAGAATATTTGTATAAGTTTGTAATATTCTTAATAAGTGTAGAAAGTTTGTAATATTATTATATAAGTGTAAAAAACTTTTGCTAAATGAGTAAGATAGGAATTTTCTTTAAGTTGCAGCTATATTCTTTTCACTATAATTAGACAATATGTTTAATTGTTCAACAGGCTTCAAACATTTGTCAAATCATGGATAATATTAAAATGATATAGTTAGAACAGCTAAAAAAAAGGGGGGGGGGGGGGGGACTGTCTAAAAGCATTCAGAGCTTTTATGGTTTCAAAAGAGGATTTTACCTCAATCTAACAAAGAATTTATTTTAGAAATATGACTTTCATATAATACTATAGCTTCATATTAGAAGTTAAAGTTACAGAAATTAGCAAAGTGTGGGAAAGACAGAAGTTAAAATGAAATTTGAAATCAAGTGGTTAGAAAATAATTTTCAAAAAATGGATAAGTTAAATTTATGAAATACATAATTTGTTCAATTGTCCTCCAGAGTCTGTACCTTTTTGTTAGGTCACTTTATTCAAAAAGCAATTCTAAACATTAGATGGGAGGGGGAAACATCATATAAGAGGTTAGGCATATCAAGATATTGTTGTTTTATTAAAGGTACTTTATAAAATAAATGTCTGTCTTTAATACAACTTTTATTTATACCAACAATGTAAGTTTTATTTTATCATAGATTTTTTCTCTTCATATTTTTAGTTATAAATTTTACTAAAAAAACTTGCAAGCAAGCAACTTATATGTGTATTTTTCCCATTTCTGAAAAGAATTTTAGATTAAATGTGAACATATTTATTGAATATTTCATTACATTTAATATGTATTAAAAACTTTAATGCAAAAAATATTATTTTTCTAACATAAACTGGTAGCTGTATGAGTGTCATAATCCTGAACTCCAAGAGATTACCCTACAGTTGCTCAAATCAAACTATGTGTTAATATAGAGGTCTTCAATCCAGGCAATTTCAAGAAAAACATCCTTGTCGGCTTTTTGTTGTAAAAAAAGTTTTCTGTTGTTCTTGATATTTAAAACATTTCATTCTCACATTTGATATTCATCCGAGATAAAATTTTCTGAAAATGAATTTTAAAAATTTCACAGTATTTTAAATAACTTTTAAAAAAAAAAATTGACAGTGAATAAAATCTCAAGAAATTTTTGGATAGAGGGTATTTCTAACAAGTTTGCAGTAGATATAAATCTTTTGACAATACTTTGCCACAGGTGACGACAACCTTCAGCCTGCCACTACTATAGAGGAATTAAAAGACAGATTTTCCAATTTTCTTGAGAATGAAATTTTTATGAGAATGTTCTCTTCACCATTTTCAGTAGACATTGGAAATGTTCCACCTGAACTTCAATTAGAATTTATAAAATTGCAGAGTGACTCTGCAGTAAAATACAAGTTTCTTGAAAATCCTACATTAATAAATTTTTATGCATAGTATATGATCAAAGACAAGTATCCAGAAATTTGTAAACATGCACTGTTCAAGTCTTCTATTTTCAGCAGTATCTACATATGTGAGCAGTTTTTTAGAAAAATGAAGAACATAAAATCAAAAACAAGAATATGGCTGTCAAATAAATATTTAAAGGAAACATTACCAGCATTATATTGAGTTTAATAATAAAAAAGTCAAATTTCATTTTAAGACTAAAGTAACTATCTTCTCCTGACAGCAACGTTAAGTTTCTTAAAATTGTAAATGCATTTTGTAACATCGTTCTGTACCATCACCTTCATTTTTTTTAATTAAAAAAAACAAGAACTCAAAAGCATTTTGATTAGACTTGCATTTAAATTTTTTGGAACCAATATATATATATATATACACACACAAATCTCTAATACCAACTTTTCCTTTAAAATCAATATTAGTCTTGTAAAACAAACCTCGCTTTTTTTACATAAATTTTCTTACTACATTATTTTTTTAACAGAAGTGTGGCTCACAGATTTTTGTGAATTCATTGTTTTGGTCCTCAGGCATGAAAGGTTGAAGATCTCTATGCTAATGCAAATGCAATTTTATATTTGAATGCATGATTTCAAAAAAAAAAAGAAAAAAAAATCCTTTGACAAATGTATACATCAACTGAAATTGTTTCAACATTCCTGCATATATGAAGAAAGATGTAAAAGCTAATATTTTTATTGCCTTAACCAGATTACTGTTTCCTCCCCACTACCAGGCACATCAATACCAAAAACATACCATTTTTCTAATATATATATATATATATATATATATATATATAATTATCATTTTATATTTTTACTATTAATTTTTTGATATTAGAATGTAACATACAGGGGGAAATGTACCAGAAAGAAACGACAAATAAAGAGATTTGATATCAATTGCAATAAGAACTTGTTACAAAAAGTGCTAGATTTAAATAATAATAAAAGGAAACAGAAATTAAGAAAATCTGAAGACAAATTTCCCTTATAATTAGAAGATACATCTAGAGTAATAAAGCAAACCATAAACTAAGTACCTGAATGAAATATTTTCAAGCAATTTATTTTTTGACATAGCTGACAGTAAGAAATTTCGAAAATGATACTCTTTGTGCCTTGTTTAATTTGAAAAACTTTTTGAGATTAATGGTTTCAGTTGCTTTATCTCGAATTATCCATCGATATAATGCAACAGAAATAACATTTGGTAGGTCATAAGGATTGTTCAAGCATGGCATTTGCAGTTTGTGATTAAAAAGTATGGCTTTAGTGTTTATGCTATTATATATTTGGTTTGATTAGAAAAAAGAAACTACCCTGATATACGAGCGAAATTTCAAATATATGATACCGAGAAACGGTAATGAAATCTCAAATATATAGATAGTTTACAGCATTCGCTCAAGATTGATTGATTGATTGATTAAAATGGGATAAGAATGGGATTTTTGGCAAAAAAAAAAAAAAAAAAAAAAGGACGTTATCCACTAATTTAAAAAGAGTTCATTTAATAGATGTTAAAAAACTTCAAATTGGAGAAGAATCCACATATACTGCTTGTTAGAAACAGCTTTTTGAATAAATGTTTTGAATGAAGATCAATAGTAAGTTTTGCAAAAAGATTTGACCTATGATTTGCGTATTTGGAACAAAACAAGATGATATGCTCAATGTTATTTTCAAGATTACAAATTTAGCAGTGAGGGTGATTGTGTAGTCCAAATCTATTCAACAGAGCTGGAATTATAATCATCCAGGTTAAAAGTCGTGCAGTTATGATAGCTTCTCTTCTATTTTTGAGCCATGGATTAAGGGAAAACATGGTGGGACCATCGCTAATAGATTCTTGATATTTGCTATTTTGGAAGATGGGATTCGTTTTTCGATTTCCTGATAATGAGAAATTAAATCTTCTGAAGCAATCCACTCAAGCAATGGGGGCAACACCGTGACCATTTTGGCGAGTATGTATGCCTTTTCATTTCAATGAATCTGTGAATGTCCTGGAGACCACACCAAACATATTCTCTGTTGTAATTTCCACCGTGCTTGAATTTTGTCAGCTAATCTATGAATGACTTTGGAAATTTGATTGTAAGGCATTTTAAAGCTTGAAGGGCCGAATAGCTGTCTGTCAACAAAAGTAGATTTTTTGCTGTTACTGAAAGTTCATCCAGAGCTTGACAAAGTGTCAAGGCTTCCTCTCTAAATATGGGGTGAATTCTATAGATGAAGGATTGTTACAAGAAATACCCGCAATAGAAGTGAAACATTGAGATTTGGATGCATTCTTAGCGAAAATAAAATAATTTTGAAATTGTTTGCATACAGTTTCTTCAAAGAGATTCTTGATCATGTTACTAGGAAGAGCTTTATTTTGAAAAATAAGGCCTGAAAGATGAATTTCACAACAAATGTATTGTTTTGGGAGACGATGGGATCTGGCAGGGCAATAATATGATTTGTAGTAGCATTCAGGTTTGCAAATAAATTTTCAATTATAATTTCATCTTTTTAAACTAATTTCATTCCAGGGTTGTAATAAAATAATTTCTTTGATAAATAGGGGAATGAGTGCCATTGGCAAGTTGTCTGAGAAAAAATTTAATTTTTTCCGATAGCATTTCCTAACCCGCGATTTTCATTAGAACAATATTTGGGGTCCATTTAGGTAGCCCAAGTGCTATTCTAAGAGCTATAAATTGTATCGAATTGCAGAGCTTATATTGAATTTCGGAGAATTTATTGGTAATAGAGCTGCTATAATAAAATAGACTTAAAATGCTATTATTGGTTATGTTTACGATATCCGTTGTACTGCGGCCGTAAGTTTCATACTCTATAGATTTGAAAGCATAATTTTTCTGCTTCAGCCTGCATATTTTTTAATATAATCTCATTTTGGTTCATTTTGGAAAAATTGATGCCTAATTATTTAATATATTGTTTCCAAGGGAGAGGGAAACCGGCATATGTAATTCGAGGAGCCAATTGCATTTTCTCTTTTGATAGGTCAGCAATAGAGCATTTCTCGGGGGTGATTTTAAGTTTCCAATAATTACACCATTTGTGGACGTTCTCCATTGTATTTTGCAACCTCTTTGAAATATAATCCAAAGATGTATGTGCACAAAAGATAAAAATGTCATCAGCAAAAATTGAGCATTCCACACCAACATCGAGAGTTTCAAAGAAATCGGCAAGAAAAATTACAAAGAGTATGGGTGACACAGCACTAGCTTGAGGCAGACCTTTTCTGAGAAGTTTTTCTCCTAGAAAGAGAACTTCTCCAACGAACTTGAAAAGTTCGGTTTCGGGGAAAGTTGTGCATGACCTTTGCAATATTGCCTTTGATACCAAGCTGAAGGCACTTCAGCATAAGACCATCAATGTAAATCGAGTCATATGCACTTTTAAGATCTAAACTAATTCCGATACAATGTTTCTTTAGATTGTGGGCTTCTGTAATGGCTGTGTGGATTTTATATACTGTAATCTGATTGTCCCTGAGGGGAAGGAAACCATCCACAAAAGATAAATTTTTCTCTCAATTATTAAATGATGGGTAATACGCTGAGTCAAAATTCAATCAAAAGTTTTTGAGAAAACAGAGGTGAGAGCTTTGGTCTATAAGAAGTGATTTTTCTTTTGTCCTTATTAGGTTTAGGAACTGGTACAATGATTGGATGTTTCCATTCCTCCTTAATAAAAAATGTTGTAAGAGCTTCTTGAAAGACGGATGTGTTGTCCAAGATTGAAATGAAAAACATTAGGCAAGTTTTCACACTTGCAGTTACAGAGGTAAAATTTCGAAATTTTTTAAATCATAACTCTTGCTTTTTTTGCCAACACCGAAACGGGATCTGAACATAAAAAAATTGATTCGAAGCAGTATTTTTATCGCTAAATAATGGCGTTGCTAGTCAGAGACAAAAAAAGTTAAAACAACAACTGAGTTAGACGCTAGGATAGAATTGCTTTCTCATTGATGTCACAATCCACACCATCTCTTCTCTTCTATTCCATTGAATATTTCTCGGAATCAGAAGATATGAAGGTATGCAGATTTCTAGTTCTAACGTAGAACATGGGTCGTTTGTGAAGTCATTGCCCTACGTGAAGAAAAATACACCGTGAGCAATGATTTAACTTTCTCGCCTTTTGTCTAGAATACCATGCCTCTTACAGTAAAACCGCGCTCTTAAATGGAAAAGCTTTATTACCTGAAATTACAAATTGCTATAATGGAGCTACGTATTTATCACAAATACTACCGGCTGCGATGATGCCCATATTGAGAGCCAGCTGTAATGGAATTTGATTTTAAATTTAATGAAATGGTTGCATGTTTGATTGATCTCAACCTGTATTTCCTTTTGAGGTTTTTACATAAGTGTAGCCGTAGGCAAAATTTGTGTTTCAAACTTACTCGGAATGCCTTGCGCATTGAATGTGTCGAGTTCTGCGGTCCATAAAATTCCGCATTTTTTTTACATGATTTTGTACCAGTTTCAGCATGTTCAGAGGCTGCCAAGTAGGCTGCACTAGTTGAAGGTATACCGTGCAATCCCAGCATTCAAAGCTTTATTTTCCTTTCTTGAACGGTATGTTCTGTAGGGGGTCATATATCAGCAATTTTTTAATAACTATCCTGATTTAATTAAAATTATCATATAATAGTCTTTAGCTTTTTTATAATTTAAGAAATGTAAGAATTTTCAATAAATATACAATGGGATGCAAAAAATTCCAAGACTTATGGGATAAATACTTGATACATTTTTTCACAAACATTTCATAGTCTATGCCATTGTCTACCTAGTCGCCCTTATCTCAGAGCTCACTAAAATAAGTGCACTGAATAAATATTGAATAATAAAGAACAAACACTTCATTTTTAAGAGTCAAATAAAGTTAGCTAATTTTAAGAATAACAAAATATGTTGTACTGAAATTATTCTAATGAAATTTTAAAATCATATTTAAGAGTTTGATAAAAATTGAATTTCTAACAAAAGTTGGTCAATGAAGTAAAAAAAGATCACTATGTCCTTAAGAAGACGAAGTTTAATGAAAGTAACATTTCAGCCAAATAGAATAAATTCCATTTTTAAAACTACTCAAGGGGTATTTTGGAACGGATCTTGTCCTTTTGGAGCGTGATCAGATGACGAGGAAGATCTTTGAGCAGACATCACTTTTTTTTAATGCAACATACCATTGATTTGGTCAACTTCCACACCATAATAATTACTCGGTCAATTCAAAGCATTGTAAATTAAAACGATATATCAGTTTTGTCTCCAGAATTTTGTGACTATTTTGATATAAGTGCATACAAGATATATGCATTTGCATGCACCTAAGCATGTATAACATAATATTTTTATCCAGAACATAATATTTGAAAGCAAAACATATTTTTACCGCCCTAGCTTTCATATATGGTTTTAAAAAGGCGAAATGAAAGCAAACAATACTTTTTCTTCGTATCGTCTCCCCCCTGGCTGGCATTACTCCCCCTTCAAGGCGTCGATACCTCCTTGCATCCTCCTCATTACCCAACTACTTTTCCCTGAAAGTTTGAAAATATTAAAAATTTGTTTTAAAGTTCTGTATAAATTACTGACTTTTCTTTACATCCTTTCTTCTGTACCTTTGGCTCCTGATTTCAATGATAAACAGTTTTTCCACTCAATTTTATGAAAAGAGACTTTTTAAAAAATAAAGTGTGTTTTATAAGGGTACGAAGCAAAATAATTTTTTCTTTTCTCAAAAAAAAAAAAAATTAGCAATGGATTTTAGAAATCAGAAATATTTTATAAACAGTCTTATTTTTATATCAAACAGCAAAAAATATCAAATAATATATATTATTATAATAAAATTGTGTTTCTTATTCGCTCATGGTAATTTTTATTCATAATTTCGTACAAAAGTGAAAGTTTAAATGGGAATTGTGTTAAACAACCGATTTGCTTATTGCCTTAAATCAATCGCTTGAACTAGAATTTGTGGATAAAAATCTTTTGCATATAAATCATATTCTGAGCTTGTTTTATCTGTGTAGTAAAAAGAATTTATTGAAACTTTTTGCGCATTAATTTAATTAATAAAATTCTTACGAGATTCTCAATTATTCTATAAAAAAACTGATTAATCATAGCTAATTCTTAATTGTAAATTTAGAAATATGTGGAATTTAATTTGTTTGTTATGGGGAATATGTATTATTTTTGTTACGATGTATACAGTGCATAATACAATTTTTATTCTAAAACATAGGTTTTGCACAAAAAAATTTCAATAAAAATGCAATTGTATATCTATATCTAGTATATAAAGTTTGATAAAGGGTTTATTTGTTGTAGAGACTTGATAGAAACTACATTTGTACCGATGTTTGGGAAATTGAACATTTAAAATATCCTAGAGAAGTAATGAAATACTTAAAAAGAAAAGAAAATGTTCCTGTTTATAATTGCGTAATATCGAGCTTTCGAATAGAATGATATATTTCAGAAACGAGGAACCCTTCTAAATGATGATTATTTATATTGTATGTAAGCGTAATATTGGCCCAATTGCAGAAGGATGCTAATATCGTTGTCCGAGTTTCCAGCATCCTTCTATAAAATGTATTTACAGAACAGTTTTGCGACTGCAGATTACAGGATTCTTACTTCACAGGAGAGGACAAAGTTTTATACAAATGGTGCAGAAATGGATATTTTGGCTTATTTATTTTTTCACGTTATCCTCATGCTAGTATATACGAACAGTCAACTGAGAACTCATCATTCGAAAAAGACAGCGCAAGGACTACTTCAGCGTAATTACTTGCATCCATATAGAATTCGTAGACACCGTATGCAGAAACTATCAGATTATGGGTAGCATTGAAAGTTTTACATTTGAGCTCCACTTTTGGCGGAATCTAATCTTTCTTCCCTCAGAAATGTTATTTGGGCAGATGGATTTCACTTTAATTGAGATGGAAGCAAAAATCTCCAGTTCATCTAGTTTTGAATGCCATTATGTTTAAATTCTTTGCTAGGAGGATTGAGCAAGGATCTGCTGAATTTTCTGCAATATTACCTGATTTGATTCCTGCTAACTTTTATTTATGGGGTTAATTACTTACATTAGCTTAGGTTCTTCTGTCTTTTGTAACGCTGCAGATCTTTGCCGACGAATTCAAGAAACCTGTCTTGATGTCTAGACAAAAAACTCGCTCAGACATCATTCTAAGATATGGAAAAGTGGTCTAAGTTAATAATTTTGCCTTTTAATATCTAAACCAATTTTACAGATAGAAAAATGAAACTTCGTTTGCTTTGAAACTTTTTATTCTGTACCTCTTCAGAATCTAAAGTATTTTCACACATTTGAGTACTTTATTTGATGAAACTTTGTAATTAGAAGTATATATATATAATTCTTTTCAATTTAATTTTAATTCTTTTATTATTTTATTTCTTTTTTTAACTCCTTAAGTTCAAATTAAAAAATATTTTAACATCTGAATTGCGCTGGTTTCGGTTTTCCCCATGTTTTTTAGAGTAACTCCCATTATTTTAAATATCTGAAGTTGAGTTGCCGTATCATGTGAAATTTACAGCTCAAAAACATTGTATCAACTTTCTCATATTATAAATCGTTTCTTGGACGCATTCAGATATTCTTTTTTCTGCGAACGGGCTACTGAGACTTCTGATAATGGTAAAAAAGCAAACAAACACAAAACAAAACAAACAAACAAACCAGCAATATGTACAATATTCACAAAGGTAACGCTTTTGTTTGATTGTGAAGACAAATTATAAAGATGATTTATGATTTAAACATTTTTCTTTCGATTATATTCTCTTAAAAACATTCGATGCAAAATTTTGACTTTTTCTAACAATATATATATATATATATATATATATATATATATATATATATATATAAAGAGAGAGAGAGAGTCGTGATTTTTTGAGGTTTAATCACAATCTCATAAATATTATTGATATAAAAGTAGAGCAAAATAGGAAAAAAAAAAAAAATCCAAGCCAGATCGTGGTGAAGGGTAATATGTTTAAATTTTTGCTCTGTTAAGCTCATTATTTTCAGAGCAAACTTTGTTTATGAATATTCCCCTTTACATGGAAATTTAATTCCGATATTTTTTGCGTTAAAATCTCATTAATTATTTTTTAGAAACCAGCTTGAGAGGATCTTTATCAAATTAATATTGTCAAAAAAAATTGCTGTTTATTCGTACTCTTTTTCATGTAGAGACGCATAAACGACTTAATCTTTATTACCGTTTAGTTAGAGCAACAAAGCCTTAATGTTTAATGAGTTCTCATGCAAATAATATTTTTACATAATTGGATTTATTTTTCGCACACATTAATTCATCTTTTTTTTTTCTCTCTAAGCACATAAATTATCGTTTTTCTTTTATAACCGATTTCAGCTCTGATAATACGAGACTAAATAAGGAAAAACCGTATTGTTTAATGAAATAACACGGAATTATTTTTTAGGGTGGATTCGTTAGATGATTTCAATCTTTTTTATTCTGAGAGTGTAAAAATAAACGCATATGACGTTGAAAGCTTTTCCTTTCTCCCTCTTTGGATTGGAATATCCAATTATAAATGTTATTCACACCCAAAAGTAAAAAATAATATTTCTTTGTAAGTATGAATAAATATTTGAAGTATAAAAAATAGTAAAATTGTAAATAACGTTAAAAAAATAAAAGAAATGCCAAGTTGTCTATATTTTTATTTGACACATTGTTCTGGTTTCACCTAAAACAACAGCTAAGGAATGTCATGAATTTTTAAATATATATCAATTTAATCAATTATAAGACTAGTTGTAATGCTAATAAGGTCAGAGTCTCATGACAAATGCAACTGCACGTGCCAAATAACATTTAATTGTACACTGACTATAGCAGTGATGAGACATATTTTTCTAAATGCACTATGTATTCTAACATTAACTTGGCACGTTGCAAGTATCAATGAATTCTAGTGCTTAAAAAAATTCATTTTGAATTTAATGAATTTAGAAGACTTAAGTCAAAATTCATTATAATTAGAATATATGAAGAAACTTCATCTGAATATATGATTAATAATTTCAACAGAAAAAAACCCAATTAAATGACAATTAATTTAAAATGTATAACGGAATACTCTTAATTTTAAATTGAGTTTCCATACCACCTTCTGTCCTCAAAAAATATAAGAAAGCAGAAGTGCTGAGAATTATTAAATTTAAAATAATAATTGAGTCAAATATATGATAGAATCTAAGAAGAATTGATTAAAAAAGAACTAAATTCTAAATTAAAAGAAAAAGAATCTGAACGAATAAAAGCAGATCATGAAGCGTGATCTGATATTGTTTGATTTCTTAAAAAAATAATTTACGCTATTTTGCAGTTTCGCTGTTATAGTGCCGACATTTTCAGGAAGAAAATAAAACCGTTGAAGGGCAATTTAAAAGAAGGTTAACAAATTTCATTTCGATAATTGCATAAATATAAGGATAATTGATTTTATGGGTTGTTCATCTTCCAAAATTTAATAGACCCTTTAACCCTTCACTTGATTTTTGAAAAGGTTTGGAAGTCCAGGGGATTTGCAATGTCGTTTTAATTAACAAGCAAGCATGAGAGGAGATATGAGGAACCAAATTGATCCGTGCTTAAAATTGAATCACTGGCCAGGAAAAGGTTAATTCCGTTTTTTTTCCCTTTATTCCAAAAGCTTGATTAATTCTCTGATTTATTGAATCTGAAATGATTGAAACGGATGGGTTTGATCTGCAAAAGTTTTTCAGTTAGACAAAAATTTTGTTTTTAATTGGAGGGCAGTTTCGACTCATCTGAAGTTGTCAGACAAAGAGTTATCAAAAATAAATAAATAGATAAATAAAATAAAATTAAAAAAAGAGCATGCAATTATTTATTGTTGTGAACATTAAGTAAAAGAATACTTATATGGATGCCTCTTTCATTGTAATTAAAAAACGCAATGTATCTTCAGTTGTTATATTTATGGCTTGAAATATAATTAAATATAGTAAAAAGATTAAAAAAAAGATACTTTTAATAATTAATTAAAATAATAGTCTTTATACAATTAAATATTTTTATATAATTAAAATTATTATATAATTTCTTGATGGTAACATTATAAGTTAAAATGTAGGTTATAAATGTATTTTATAAGATAGTGGATACAATGCAGTTTTAATGCCTTTTTATTTTTTGATTATTTAATTTTTTATCACGGGGATTTAAATTAATCTATTTTACATCCCTCTTTCCGTGTATTCATTACCTTAGAAAATTACGACAAAAAATCATGGTTTAATTTAGTTTTATGAAATGCTGCAAAATTGCTACACTATGTGGGCTATTCGTGTATTGGAAAATATCTCTAAAGAAAATTGCAGAAAAATCTTATAATCAATGGCATTTCAAGTTGATCCTATGGAGAAAGCTACGAGTGATCCTAATGTCGCATGATTGAAACACACACACACACACACACAC
>JAPMOR010025455.1:29875-46004 GCA_026543865.1 Argiope aurantia
CACACACACACACACACACACACACACACACACACACACACACACACGTGTGTGTGTGTGTGTGTGTTATATATACCTGGCTTCTTTATAAAGCTATTTATTAAAATTATTTATTAAGATGTTTTTTTAATTTATTTATCTTTTTCTGAGTTTTGCTTTGAAAGGAAGGAGAGAAATAAATAATTATATTTTACTTAAGATTTATTTACAAAATTTCTTCTTATCATTAGCTGAAGTTTGCAATCATAAATTATTCGGGAAAATTTAGCATTATAATTGACGATATTAACAATTATTTTTTTATGTAATTGTTAGTATAAAAGGATATTAGTAATTAATGATAATATCGTAGATAATATTAGCGTTTTGGTACCGCAAAAGTTCTGTATCTGAAGACCTAAAGTGACTTCCTTTTGTACAGTTAAAACATTTATCCAAACTGTATGTGATAGAATTTCTGATAACTTACAGAAACAACAATTTAAATTTAAAACACCTGTTTTATTTATTTACCATTTATGTAGAAATACATTTAGAATTTGCTTATATGTGGTCCAGTTGCTTGATAAAACTTTAGTTTTTTTGTCAAGAATTAATCTATTTTTTAAACTTCTATAATTAAATTTGCACATAATCATAGCAAAAATTATAAGTTAGCTTCATTGATATTAAATTTTTAAGGATTTTTGAATTTAAATCTATTTTTTAAATTTTTGGTATATTATATTCATAAACTAAAGTATGTATTGGGGTTATGGATATTTTAGAGAGTTTCCGTATGAAAACAAAATTTAAAAAATAAGAAAAGTCATTTGTCCAACAAGGTGTGTCAGGGTGGGATCCTCGGGAGATAGCATATATAGCTGGTTACTGTTCTCGTGCTGCTTTAAAAAACAAAGTGTTTACATTCTTACCAAAAGTTGATAACAAATGCAAATTCTATTCTTTAAACTAACAGATGTAAAAGATAAAGGTGGCTTATTATTGCCTTATGAAATAGTTTTAAATGCTATAATCCATACATATATAGTTGTTCAAAAATTAATTCGTGAAAAATTTGAGAATAGATTTATTGAAGTTCCTAATCAAGAAAATTTGATTATTAATCTTGTGGGAAATATTTTAATAACTAAAGATATGTTTCTTTTTTCAGATGTTTATGTGGATGGGCATGATCTTGACTTGTTATAATTCTGAGGTTGGCATCTAACAGCTTATTAAGTAATTATTCGAAATTGTAAAACAAATAAAGTGAAAGTTAAATATAATCTCTAAGAATAAAAGAAAACTAGGAATTTTTTCTAAAAATTCCTCCACTGAAAAAAGGAAATCTAGCAAGAAAATTGATCAATTAGAAGGGGAAGAAGTGTCTGTTATTACAGAAGTATAGAAGGAAAAAAGAATTTTTTTTTAAAGGAATAAAGCGAAAATTATTTTTAAAAATCTAATTGAAGGTAACTATAAAGTTCAATGTATTTATACTGTTAAAGATTAGTAAAATTATAAACTGTGCAGCTTAAGGATATCACATTTTTAGTCGTCATTTTTATTTTATTAGAAATTTTATTTGAAGTGACATTTCTATTTTATATATATATGTTCGAAATAATTATATTGGTGTTTTTAGTATATAGCACAAAGAAATAAATATTGTTTATTAATCACATTTTAAGTGTTATTTCTATTTTGTATAAATACGAGCTCTGAATAACTGTATCGGATTTTCGTGCTATTTATTAAGTAGAAATAAATAATATTGTTTATTAATCTGTTTGTGCCTTCATCTGGTTCATATTTTATAATTTCTTAATTCATTCATATTTATTAACTTAACAGTTAAATATGTTATTCCTTTATACAAGATCGTATATTCCTTTAAACAAGTTCATAGATTTGTTATTTAAAAAAGCATTTCTAGTAAATAGTTTAAAAGTAAATTTAAAATTCACTATTTATATAACACAGAAAAAGTGAATGAATAATCTTATTATGTGACTAATCAAATTTTTTGCCTTGTTTACAGCAATTTTAATTTTCTATATATAAATATTTTACTATTGATTAGTTTCCTCTTTTATAAAATAAAACATCTGAAAACTAAAAAGCTTCCATTTCAAAGAAAATTTAATATAAACATCTATTTTACACAAACAAATATTAATAATTCGTAATTTAGCAATTATTATGCTACTATTTAATAATTCGGAGAATGTGTTTTTAATAATTAAAATTCTCAAGAAATTATAATGTTCAATATCGAGAAATTCTCAGACCACGATTGTAATTAATTTAAATATCAATTTTATTTTATACGAAGAATTATTTTTAAATTAGAATCTATGTGATTATTTGATAATTTAGGGAATTAACGAAAATTGCCGAGACAGTATTATGTTATACATCGCAAACCTCATCACGCGTTATGATAAACTCCGTCTTTCTCCGAGTGACCGCCTAGATGTGATGATTCATTTCAACAGCTAGCAGGCCTTATCTCCAGAGGGTGACTGTCAGGGTAGGTTACGAAATTTGTTTCTCAAACTGTATTAGAGTTTTATTAAATTTTTCAAAAGTTTACTGACAATTTCATACGCGTATCACATTTTGACGAAGAGCCTTTCAACTTTGCTACTCAAGTAAAATACTTCAGAAAAAGAGGAGTGAAAATATTTCTCATGAAAATATGAAAAAACAAAACCAGTTAACTATCTGTTGATTAAATTTCATTGAGGTACGTTCGTATAAATGGAATGCCTCGTGAGCATTTTAAAATGTCAATTTGAAATTATTCAAGCAAGTGCTCTGGGAACGGAAAGTAACTCATTAGCATTAATTAATATTTGACTCACTTTCATATTTCCTTTTGCTTTGAATTTAATTGAAGAAAATGAGGAATGGAGATATTTAATATGCATTTTTCTTACAGCAAATGCATAGAAAAGTTAGGAATCTGTATCAAAGCGTTCCAAGTGGAGTAAATGAGGGTTCTGAAATTCGGCTCGCAAATAAGAAGTCAAGTTTCTTAGTAAATTATAAACGAAGCAGCCTTATATGAAGGTTTCAGTTAAAAATTTTCAATACAAGATCTTATAATTGCGATTGCAATAAGGAATTTAGGGTGTAGGTAGAAAAATATATTTAACTTCAAGGTTATGGGCTTTTACTAAAAACTGGGTTAATTTAGAAAGATTACACGCACACTCAGGCACACACACTTCTTAGAATAAATTTTGACAAGGTACACCAATACAATTATTAAGTATGTGATTAATACGATTATATTTGGTTAATTTATCAGGGTTTTGTGATACGTCACGTAACTTTTCAAATTCTTTTAATCTGATTTTCCTCTAACAGCAGCATAAGAGCATAAGTTATGAAATTAACTTCTTTACTTCTTGAAAGTTTTTTTTTTAAATTACACCCAGTCATCCCATTACGTAGCAATCGGCCACAATAAATCCTGTCTATACTGCTACGTTCAGTGCTGGCGGGGTGGTCGGTCACCCCATTACCATAGAACTAAGTCGTATAAATAGGGATTTCCTGAAAGTAAAAGGAAGTCTTTTCCTTTTCCAAAAGTCCTTGCAAAGGGCAAGGCAAATTAAAAAAAAAGATTAATAATTTTTCTTTTTAAAAATTAAAAGCTAATTTACTTTTATTTGATATTTTTTGACCTGATCTGAAAATTTCTCATATCGGACTAAAATGAAAAAGATCTCATAAGTAGTTTCAACAAAAAGCTACTTCTGAGATCTCTTTCAATTCTCCCTTTCGGTCAAAATCGAAGAAATGCGTGTGGTTATTTAAAGATTTCTGAGCTTCAGTTGGAGAAAGGATATCAGGGCAAAGCAGGAAAGGACGGATGCCATTCTAAAAAAGATGAAGTTTGACGGATTGCAAATGACACTCAATCATCATTTTGTAAAACTGCATCAAATGGGGAACAGTATGCATTAATCAGCAATCATTCCTTCTTCTTGATTTCCCTCTCATAATGCTACAAACGCTGCTCTGACCACCTACAGCTGAAATGTGCTTACAGCGTTAATTACTTTTAAATTTAATATGTTGAAGCAGTATAATTAGAAAAGGCGTAAGACTATCTTAAGTTGGCTGTCTGTTTCTTTGATTTGTTTCTATCAGTACATTTTAAAGATGCTGCTCAATTCATTTGTTTGTCTTCAATTAATTCGATAATTATTAGTTATAAAATCAGTCAATTATTTTAATGTTTGAATCGGCTTTCAATAGTTGAATTCTAGGGATAATTTTTAGTGATTTGTGATTAATCCTGAATGAATTGTAATAGGGAATCAAATAAATATTAAAATCTACAGCACAGAAGAAAAACTGTCTTATAATATTTTAATTTTGCATCAGCTTGGTTTATTTTAATATAATGAATATCCGGCACTTATTGAAAATTATTTAGAAAATCTGGATTCTGGATGAAATCCAGAATAAGTGAACAGTTGAAAGATTACAATCGAGCAATATTTTGGGTTAATAAGTATCTTAAATAATTCCAAGAAAGGAGCTCCGAGAAAACCCAAGCATTGATGATATTCGGGAAAAAATCTGGTAGCGTACTTTCAAATTCCAATATGTTCTAATAAATTTTTATTCAAACATAGTAAAACCTTTATTTCATCGTTATCGAGATTCTTTCGTCTCTGATTATTTAAAATCTCCATTGAAGATTTTACCTTCCTTTTCAGAACTATTTTGCTTCGTTTATTATTTGAGTAACAGAACCGTACGTGGAAAGTATTAGTTTATAAATAAACGTTTATCCAGATGGATGTTTTTATATCTTTACATTCAACATATATTTCTGAAAGTCATTTTAGATTTTATTTAAATTTTTACATTGGATGCAACTAAATATCAAGGCATTGATGAAAAATAGCCTGTAATACTTTTTTCTGTTATTTATTTTCCTTAGTTTGTAAACAGTTTGAAAGAAGTTTAGTAGATCCGATAACGCTGTTAATTTTTTAAAGTGAATTTTTAGTGAAACTTAGTTGGAGTTGTTAGAATGGGTTTAATCAGTCCTTCATATATTTGAAGTTGATAAGAAGAGTACAAATGTATAACAATTGATTTTGCAATGGATTCACGAACACTTAGAAGTATTCAGAGATGAATTAAAATTTTGAAGAAATGCGAGCATATCAAAAGCAATTATGTAAACTCAATTCTTAAGCAATTATTTTCAGTATTTTTTACTCGATGGCATAATACTAAAATCCAGGAAATAAACACAAGCAGTAAAGCCGATCATTCAAATTCAGCACTCCATTTCATTGCTCGAAATAAAATTTCATCAAATTCATCTTTGTTATGAAAGAAAGGGACCTTTTTAGCTTTGTAGGTGTATATTTTAAAAACTGATATCCTGCGCTTCTATCTTGGGAATAAAAAGGGATGTAGTTAGCAACAAAAGGAAATGAAGTCTTCTTTAAAACCTGCCGCTTTTTTTAAATTAAAAAATACTTTATATTTATAATTTGTAATGAAGAGCTGAATGGTATTACTCACTGCCTCCATTGTGTTAACATTCCAGACTTTCACTGTCCCGTCAAAACTTGCTGTGGCAAGGAGATCTGGATCATCAGGTTTGAACTGGCAATCAAAAATAGTTTCGAGATGACCCTGTCAATTAAACAAACATTGAATGGTTCTTTAAGGAAGGCCGATAGAATACCTAATATTATACAGAATATTTGATGGGAACAAAATTTCTTTATTTTCTGGGAGAAGCCTTTTTAAAAGAAGTTTGGTGATACAGACGGCTTTTTATTAAAAAGAAAAACTATCAACTTTAAAAAAAGCATCTGTTGAAATACACATAAATTTATACACTTATAGAAATCTATTCACTTGAAAAAGATCAAAGAATATTTAGCTTTAAAAAAGGTTGTATAGATTTAAAGGCCTACTAAAAAAAGAAAAAAAAGTATCTTAGCTTGTAACTTCAATGCAGTTTGAAGATAATGCTGCGTTATATAATTAATGCAGTAGATATATAGAAGAGTATTCACCTCTTTTCTTTCAGATCGATTAAGAATACGTTCTGCTAGTTAAAGATGCCTTTCTTTGTTATGGAGTTTTAAAGTGTTTTAAATTATTTCTTAAGATAAGATGGGGTTTTTTTTACTTCTTTGTTAAAAAAAGACTGTAAATAGTACAGAAATTTCGACGATTTAGAAATTTTATTGGAAAGAAGATAAATAAAATTTTTGTGATTTGATTCTTCTCCATTAGAAAATATAAGAAAGGCTTAAAAATTATCATTGGTTTTATTTATTTAAAAAATTAAATTGCTATTCTTCATTTTGTTATTTGGTTTTAACGCTATCTTAAGACATATAACATTTATTTACATTCGTAAATGTACGATTTTCTAAAGAGTTCGCAATATCTCATTGAAAATATCAATATACGGAAGCAATTGGATTTTTCATTCCACTCGAAATAATTTCATTCCATTTTTCCTTCCACTGGATAATAAGAAAGAAGAGCGACATAATATTGACACTGACTTTGTAAAAAAATCGAATAGATTTTTCGAAGTACCTACCATGTTCTTCAAGAAATCCCACGCAGAATTTCTGAGATTGTAGACTCCTACCCCTCCATCGAAAAACAAACAAACGATTCGAGATACAAATTTCATCTTTTCACTTGTTCCCGCTCCAGGAGTTGAAGTACTGTCAGCTGGCAGCACGCAGAGAGCTTTGAAACCAACGTGTTTCAAGCGAAAAGTTTCTTGCGGTTTTTCTTTAGCTACAGTCCATATTCTAAGAACTCCCGCTTCAGCATCTGCGATACATTATAACATGCTATTAATTCCCCTATCTGGAGGAATAAAGTTGCATACAAGTGACTTAATCAGTGAAATGAAAGAAGTATCTTTGAAAGCAAATCGATTTCGTTTCAGTAGAAGTAGAATTTATTTTTGTCTTTGAGATGAGAAAGATCGTCGTCACTTTGTTATTACTCGCCTCTTTAATTTTGCTAATCTTGTGGTAACAAATATCTTTTAACCGCTTTTGCGCTTATTGTTAAAAGGCAGAAAAGAACGAATCTATTTTTCACACGTTTAGCTATTAAGCTATTTTCAATTCTGAGTATTAAGGAGAAAGGTGAAAAATTTAAGTCATTTTGATAGCTTTATTTAAAAGGCTGGAAAGCATTTAATGACTTCTACATTATTATAAAACGGTCTGAAAGTTCAAATATTTTCTACGGTTTCTTAATTTATTTAACCGTTAAAACTCTAATAGATAATTCCATTCAATTTTTTAATCTATTATTTATTTTTTATTTTTTTCGATAGCCTCTATACATCAAAATACAGAAAGGACTAAGCATATTTTCAGTCAGTATTCACAAAGCACTATCTAAATTTTTCACAAAATGTATTTTGAATCAACTATTTATGAGAGATACGCAGGACCAGAATACACATGGTTAGAATCAACTGAATCTGAAAAAAGAAAATGGAAAAAAGGAAAATATTTCACCCGTATTAAAACACTTAACATTTTATTCGTTTTAGTTGCAATAAAAAATCTCACTTTTTAGATCTTTTTATTTAAAAACTTAGAAGGAGAGTTTCTTCTGGAAATTAGACTTTTCATCTATTATTTATTTAACATGACATATTTCATGCTTGTAAAAATGGAATTTTGTCATTGAATTTTCACTCCGTGACGTGCCAGAGGACTGATATTTTTAAACTTTTATGTTCTCGATGAGAATATACAGTTTCTATATTTTAGTTGCAGAATTATTAATCTACCGAAATTAAATTTTAATTCTGTAATGGTGACGTTACCTGGAAGTGAATTTGAGAAACAACAGATTTCAAGACTAAGGCATAGAAAATAGTTAAAATAAAAAAATTGTTATTCATTGCAATAATGTATGCATGCAATAATGTAATAATGCAAAAGTATGTTTTAAAAATATTTTAAAAGCAAATTTAATTTTACATTTGTTATGTGAAACACATGATTAGACACGTAAAAGTATAAACTAGCTATAGACTCTTTAAAATTATAACATGGATAAAAATGAGAGACGAAGAAGTAAAGGTACAACATTTTATGACTGAAAAATGTTTATTTTCAGTCAGATGTAAAATGAATTTCCTGCCATTCAGTTAAATTTTAATGTCAAAACCTTTGATTTATATTTGTGCAGCGAATATAAATTAAATACATGAGAGTTGATCGAAAAATAAATTCCAAAGTAAATCAAAGAAATGAAATTTTAGATCTCATGTATATTCATTTCAATTATTTATAGCGCAGCTGTAATGCCATTCGATTTCCTTTTAATACCATTTACGTATTCGATTTATATTCAAGATGATTAAAAAAACCCAAATACATTTCAACAAATAGTAACTATAAATCTCCAGTGGTAGCATTCCTTTTCATTCTGCTGAGATTAAAATTATTCATCATTTTCAATAAATGTAAAGAGCAGAATTGTTGTACTTAATTAGAAAATTGGCTCCATCGACGTAGCAGTAATTAATTCACATGCTTCTCTTGTCTCAGTGGATAATCATTTATTAAATACGATACACTCACCACCAGTTACAAAAGCACCGGGGGCTTTCATCAGCCAAGCGGCGCATTTGATAGTGACCGCTTTGCTTGGGAGGCTGTATGTAGTAATGACTGATGCTACGTCTGTCGAGGAGTCAATGAGTTGCAGTCTCCCATTAGTGGTGCAGATTAATAAGTAATTCTGAGAAAAGGGCTCCCACAGCAACCAAGAGACAGAGCCTGCACTGCCTCCTCCAAGTTTGACATGAAGTTGGGGCTTCTTTCCTGCGATAGAGACAAAAGAGTATTAAATAATAGAATGACCATTGATTCAGATGGGGAAGAAATTGGAACTGAAGCTATAAGCAACGTTGAAATAGAAATCTCATGAATATTTATTAACAAAGGAGATAAATGGATTATTTTTACAAAATATTTCATGACATCTATTTTTTGGATGTACATTGCCTGAAATATCTTTAGCCTGGTATGCAAAGCAAATAAGCATGGTATAAAATACAGAAGAGAACAAACGCCAGGTATTTAAAAACGTATTAAAAAAAACCCCCGAAAATACCCCCCCCCTCCCCCACCTAAATATTATATTTAACGAGTTCAGTGGTTAAATTCCTTTTTAAAATCTTATTAGCAGTGATACATAAAATACGTGATTGGTTTTACTACACGAACGCACGTATTTAGTAATTAATTACAGTTTTTGAGCATTAGTAAGTAATATTCGTGAGAACTATAGTTTGCAAAACAAAAACAAACACATTAGTAATATAAAACTAGTAAAACAAATTCACTCAGAACACTAGAAATATTTAAACTATAATTAAATACAAAATATTAAAAAATGATTTGAATAAGTTAATACCAGAAATAAGTTAAATTATTAAAATGATGATACTGCAATGAAGTAAAAAAGGTTGAAAAAACTTTATTTAAGGATGATAATTTGAAAGGTTTGAAAAATGGATGAGGACATTGATGATAAATAAATTACAAAGAGATTTTAGCGATTTAATCAGTGAGACAAGTTTTATTAATCATCATATTACATTTTTTTACCGCTTATATTCCTTATCTTACAATTTCATTCCCTTCCTTTGATCTGCTGTATTTAATTGTCAAATATTTAAAAGATGAGCTTGCTTTCGGCACGAATGTAAAGGATTTAATTAACTACGAAGTTAATGCTAATGCTAAGACTATCATTTCTATTAATTGTATTTTAGATGTATATTTGTATATGTTGTGGTCAAAATGATTGATTGTTAATTATTCGGGTGATTACCTAGCATTACCTGGTATATATATATATATAATATAATATAAGATTATATTTATTTATTTATTATAAACGTTTTTTATGGTTTTATTAAAACTAAACATTGTCATTTTTTCATAGTTTATTTTTTTTCTATAAGTATTTGTTAATAAGCATTTAAATAAAAGATTTTCTTTCATCTGTATACAAAGTAATTACGCGTGTCAAAGCTAAAGAAAACTAATCCATATTGTTTTTATAATGGTTTTATTTATATATTATTTATTTTATTTATCTATTTTATTTTTATGGATTTATTATATTTATTTACAATACATTATAATTTATTCGTAATTTTAATTGTTTTAATTGCTGTGCTTATTATTAAAGTGACATCTTATTACTTTTATTTTGATTTGTTTAGCTGCCAAAGCTTTAAAAAACAATGTGCTCCCCTCCACAAGGTATTTCATAACGATAAAGATTCTTTTTCAGGGCTCATTTTACCTTGCAAGTAGAGCGATATAGTTCCGTCTGCGTGCCCCAAGGCTAATCTCCCTGGTGCTGTTCGGTGCCAGCTTATTTGAGTGATGGTTGAAGACACAGCCGAAATTTCTTTCAGTGGATGCGATACGGGGCCTTCCCTTCCATTTTTCTCCGTGTACTTCCACAAGCAAAGAGGTCCTTTACCATCACAATAGGCGAGACAATCTTCATCCGAAGGAAACCATGACATTAACGCAGGTATCGCGTGAGGTGTGTTCAGAGATGCCAGTAACTTGCGCTTAGTGACATGCCAGACACATATTTTAAAATCCACGCTGCTACTGGCAAGGATGTCTTTATCTTTTAAGTTCCAAGCAATAGCCGAAATAGTTTTTTTATGTTCTGACATGATGGAATGTAAGTAAAATTGATTGCCTTCTGGATCCCACTAAAAGGAAAAGAAAGGAAGATGTGAACATTCTTGGAGGAATTCTTCATGCAGATCGGGGGTTAAATTGAAAAATCATACTAAGAGTTTGAATGTATTTCAGCAGTTAAAGAGATAATCTTCATTTTAGAATTTTAATATGAATAAATAGTTACAGAGGTATCTTCATTCTACGTAATTGCAAGAAATAAAAGTGAGAGTATTATTATCTAAAAGAATACAAAAATGTTAATAAAAATTACTTTTTTTTACGATTAAAAGTTTCGAATCTTTTTGCATATATTAATGGAAAATATATGTTTTCATAATCTATTATTGAATGTTGAAAACTTTGTTCATCCCATTTTTAAGTTATAAATTGAAGAATTGTGTTGTGCATTCGCCATTGTTTTTTAAAAAAAATGCCCCTCACCTTCTGTTTAGAATCGTAATATTACATTTATTTTTATTAAGTACTTTACATAAGAAAGCAAGAAGTGCAAAACTTTTAACAAACAACTGGCTGGATTCAGGCAAAAAGCTGAAATCCAAACTTTTATGAATCAATTCAAGATTCCATGCTCAAAATTAATCCTTTCGTGAAAATTAATTTTATTCGTTTTTTTAAGCTTGTTATCTTGGCTTTTCTTATATAAGCTTATTTTGTTACTATGTATTTAAGCTTAATCATACAGGTGTCTGGAGATTGTATATTCTCCAGGGGCCACTTGTCGGCATTTAGTTTTAAGTATATAAGCAATATAGAAATATACAGTAATATAACATTATATCGAAAAAACAAACATACAACAACAACAAAACTGAGATTTTGTCTAACTCCATCTGCTCTCATTTTACATTTTATATATGCTTGTCATCGGCTCATAAATTTCTATTGAAATATCTGAATATCAGAGAACCGGCTGCTTTCAATTTCTTTTTACTGTATAAAGTTGAAAGACAAATACAGTAATAGTACAAAGATATCTTCGGTCGGTGTATATTATCGTACGTCTAGAGAAACTTGAATAAGCATAAAAACGAACGCAAGCACACGTTGCTGACAGAATTTAACAAGAAGAATATTATTTCTCGTTGAACCGATAGTTATAATTCATTCCCTGTACAACGTTAAAAGCAGGCCATGAAATATTGAGGATTATTCTTTAAAATAAGGCTGAGTGATTATGGATATTATTCATGTATAGACTGCATGTAAATTGCCTATAATAATGACATCTCAGATTAACTGACACATTTGGATGAATACAAGGAATGATATATATGCAAAGAAATAGCGGGTATACCTCCCCCCTATTTTCTGCAATTGAAGCTATTAGATATCTTTATTCGGGAACAGATGAGGTAGACTTCTAGAGACTGTCTTTTGCCACTCTAATATAAGAACAACGAATTTCTTTCCCTTGTTATTAAAAAGGGCTTGGGTATTATTAAATTATTAGTGCTCTTTGAAGCCACTTTACAGATAGATATTACATAAAATTTTTTTGATAATGATAAAAATAAAATTAAATAATTTATTAATAAACAAAAGAAATGATCTTACTTCGTATATATAAATTGCAAGAGTTGCAGCATAAGCAAATCTTGATCCAGTTGAATCCACCACATTTAAATTCCAAGGTTGGCAACCAGCAGATATAAGAGCAATCTGCCGAACCAATGTCATTGTGCTAAAAAAAATGCAAATTAGTCAAATTTGGTTGTTTTTCATTTAAATAATTATTTTTACAGAAAATAAAAGGCCTTATATAATTGCTAAGGAATTTAAATTTCAGTAATATGAGCAGGATCGATAGAAAAAAAAGAGAAACTAATTTTTCTTTGTTGTCTACGAATATCATTTTTTAGAGATTCAAATAAAAATTTGCAAAATTTTAGATATCGTATCGTTTTTATTTATTATTAAACCTATAATATAGGAATTCTTTTCAGCATCAATTTATGTGATTTATTTCGCAACTAATAGATGGCAGCACACATCTCAGATTATCTGACATTTAAGTCCAGAAATGAATCTATTTAGTAGGCCAAATAATAATGAATGAAATTTTAAATGCAATATGAGCATATATGTTTTTCTTTATCTGAAAAATTATGCAAATTTACTTCTTTTCAATTTAAATTTACTGTAACTTATTTCGAAATAAATAGATGGCAGCACGCGTCTTAGATAAACTGACATTTAAGGCCAGAAAGGAATAGACCGAAATTGCATTTCCTTCACTCCATTTATTAAATTTAAATCTAGTATTATAACAGAAATATCATTAAAAATACATTAGTGTTTCATTATTAAAATCCTTTTTAAAGAAAAATGTTTTTTTAAAAAGTTAATGAAGATAGATCTTTATGATTTTATTTGAAAGTTGCATTTGATTTTGTATTTCGATCTAATAACATTACTGCCGGGACAAATGAACTCTTGTAAAGATTCTCAGAGAATATTGGTTGTAAAATCCCTTTTATACACCCCTCCACGTCCAAAATAAATATTTTTTTATTGATTTTAATTTCGTCTATTTATAAATAGTTTTTGCGTTGCGAAAATTCCAATCAATTAAAATAACCGAGTACTTGATTGCGGATCACCTTCAAGAAAGCTGTTTTCAGTGCTTTGCATATAAAAGAAATTAAAAGTAATTTTAAATAAACGGTAAAAATAATAATAATTTTTAAAATTTAATCCAAGTATTCTAATGTGAAACTTATTAGGATTTTTTATTTATGTGTCAGTCAGATAAATGGAAATAAAATTAGATAATGATCAAAAGACGAAAAAAAAAATGTGCTTTTATAACTTGATTTCTATTCGAAGAATTTCGAGTGCATGCTTCTTATAAACCAAAAGAAAGCACAAAATTAATTTACCCTAAAAAAATTATAAGTTCTCGGGATTTCCTATTTTGTCGTTTGATAATACCGTCTCCATTATTATTATTATTTTAAAAACTGATTTGACTCACTGAAAACAAACTCCTGACAAGTCACCTTGTTTTAAAACAATCAAGTGATTATTCAATTTTATTTAATTCAAAATTTTGAGACTCGATTTTTGAAAATGTATTTAAATCAATTTTTAAAGCACTTTACTTAATTGTTATGTATTAACTTTTCTTATCTTAATTTATAAAATCCCAGTATCTTAAAATTTGTATAGATTTAATAATTCCATACAAATTTCAAATTTTTGATTGCGAGCTTATTAATTAGCTACAAGCGATGTTCCTTCATTCTTCAACTAGCATTTCCCTCATATCTTCACCTTCAAATTCTGAAACTTTTGATTGAGGGCTTATCACTGTTCCACAAATGATGTTTTGTTGTTTTTAAATTGAATTAATTTACGCATTAGCTCAGTTAAGAAAAAAAGTAGTGTTATTTCAACTAGTTTGTATTATTTGCTAGAGTAGGGCTTAAATATTTTTCCATCCTCATCCTCAATTTCTGTGAAAACGTTTTGTCACGAATTCTAAGTTCAAGAATAAATACAAAAATGAATAGCTCATTAAGGATAGCTCTCAGAAAATGAAATAAATCTTTGTTTAACAACATTTAATTAAATCTTTTAAGCTAACATGATTTTCTTCAGTGCTTTTCCTTACAAACATTTAGGAATGTGAATTTTACAGTCAAAGGCCCTAAAACTTTTTTTGTAACCCTATTTGGGGTCCAGATCCATAGTTTAAGAAGCTTTGGGTTTGATGTACTGAAAAGATTAAATTTTATCTGGGTTAATATATCTGAATTAAAATCAGTTTTATAGAGGCTAAAAGTTTCACATAATTAACTCTAAAGAATAAAAAAATAATGAGAAAGATACAATAAATTATTATACTAAAAATTATTATACTAAAGGGGACACTACAGAAATAGTTAATTCACTTTTTTTTTTCTTTTAATGTAGCGTCTGCAAAGAAGGAAATCATTATTTCAAAATGAGAATTGGAGTAAAATAATCCCAATAAAGTTTATTTTGGGTTAACTCCTTTTCACTTTTCTATTTTGATTAAAAAACGAATAATTAATACGCTAAATATAAAAGTTTGGTTTTTCAATGCCTTTTATGCTTCGGTAATCAATGATTTGTAGAAACATCACATTACAAAATTTACTGCATTTATTAAATCGCTCAGTAAAGGTAAAAGTAATATAGATAACAGATATTTCGAGAGCGCCATTAAAATTAGTATATATGAATAAGTCTTAATGGAGCAAGACTACACTGCTTCAAATGTGATGCTGATTGTGTATTGTTTCCTTACAGCTGTTTCTTTTCGAAATGAAAGCTTTATTGTGTCAGAATTATTACATTCTTTTATTCTGATTGCCTTTTATTTTTATAACTGTAATTGTGATATACATAGTAATAGGATTTATAATGAAGCTTCTGATAAATGGATAAGAGGGGAGTTTTTTCTTCTCTTTCTTTTTCAGGATTAAGCACAGGTTAAATTTTTTGGCAATTTAGAAAAGTTCTTTGTTTAAATTTTGTTCTTTGTTAAATTTTCCAGGAATTCGACCGACATACAACCCATCGTGATTTAAAAGATGGAGAAGATACTCAGAGAAAGCATTCTGACTTTATATACTTTTAAAGCAGAATTTTACAAAAATCTAACTGAAATAGCATTTATTTTAGCTAAGCAATTTTTATGTAATATTGTAGCTTCACAATGAACAGTTAAAGTTACGAAAATTAGACCTTGAATAGCATAGCCAGAATCCCTTTAAATCAGAATTTAAAGTAAAGTTTGAATTACAGTGTTTGGCAAATAATTAAAAGATAAAATTATAAATACAATAGAGATTTAAATAAGTAAAGATAAAAAAGTACTCTTAGAGTATTTTAGAATTAATCAAAATCCATGAAAAGTTAAAAATGACAATCAATTTTCATAAAAAGTGAAGACATTATTTTAATACCATCTGGAAGAATTACAATTAATTATATGCGATGTAACTGACTTTCACAAACTGGAAAAAGAAATTAAATAAGTTTTTTCCCTCACCCTAAATCTTTGAGGGATGAAACTGTAAAGAAGAAAATGATTAAAAACAAGAAAAATCTATTCAAATAGGAGCTATAGAAAAGCAAATATGACATGATGGGCGTATGGAAGCAGCTTTTGCACGTCTGCGAATAAAGCGTAATGATTGGGAAAAATTATTTGCTTGGGTTCAGATAATTCCATCTGAATTGAAGCCTCTTAATGTGCTAGCTATACAAAGAAGTATTTACTTTCATCTTTTTCAGGAAAGCGAAAAGTAACAAAAAGTTTCTTAATCAAATTAAATAGGGAAAGACCGAGAACATTTTTTATTTGAGAAGATTCTAAAATGTAAGGAAAACAA